>JAHQIW010001535.1:0-34209 GCA_019055375.1 Parelaphostrongylus tenuis
ACAAAAGAGGAGTCTTTGCGCACACTGGTATTTGTTCTGAATTACACAAGTGCACTTCTGTGTGTGATGGATCAGAGGAAAGGTAATGAACCAGTATGTTTTCCTTACTTGGCTTTCGAAACCACTTGTATTGTGGGCGTTTTGGGACAGATCACCTTGAAAGTTCAGAAATGCGACCCAACTGGCTTTCGCTTTTCCCCACGTAAATTGAACTTTACGTGTTCATCTAACAACTCAAAGCGTTTATTGATCTCGTCTTGTGTGAAGTAGATAACAAAATAATTATCTCTACATTATTTGACCGCGCACTGTGGTGATATGATGTTACATTAAACGCGATAATGTAAAGTGGTGTGCAAAAATAGTTGCATCAGCTGGGATTCAAACCTAGATCGCACTTTGCCGGGAGTGCGTGCTGAACCGTTGCACTACCGAATCCTAGCTGGAGAAAATGTTTCTGCACTCCACTCTACATTATTGGGCTCATTGTAACATCATATCACCACAAGACGAGGATCAAATAATATAATTCGAACTCTGGATTCATAACAAAAATCCAAAAATGGAGGGCTACTACGAGTTGTTTTGATAACGCGAACATTAGATCGCTTTCTTGGACTGGATCGGATTCAGTACTCGTCCATATAAGACTAGGTGCAGGCGGTCCTAGTAGGACTGGTGAATCATCAAACACTGCAAAATGGTGAGTACTTAATAGAAACTAATCACTGTGCGACTTAACATTCACAGTGGGTATCGTTTGATTTGACTTTGAAAGTGTTTGGCGAAGAACAGCACGTCAATTCATAGTCATGGAGGCCCTGAAGAAGGCGATCCCGTCAAAGTATCGGCTTCCATTGAACAGCCTCGTGTTGCCCATCAGAAACACCGAGTGCGAAACACCGCAGACCTCTCACTCATCTCAGTTTGCAATGTGAATAGATTGTCGCCCATTCCGCATACTCTCCAACCTTTTAATGAACCATAAAAGCGAAATTCATGCTCCTATTTGGTTGACTTTTACTGCTTGATGGTGTTTAAAATGCTAGCTAAGTAGACGCGAATTTGCCTCTCCGTCTTGTCTAAAGACGGTATCGCCCTCAATAGACAGCGGCGGTGACGGACGTGGAGGAATCAACGTCGCAAGTGATATCGTCAGTGTATTTGTATTCCATGATATCTTCAGTACATTTCGTTTTTCTCTATAGTTATGCTTCTCTTTCTTATTCAGTGCATATATGTGCACATATACTATATACATATATATATGAAATCCGACATGCTATATCGTCGGTGAAAAACAGAACAACACCCGGTCCAGACAGGATTAGACCAGAACACCTGAAGAACCTGCCGCCAGTTCTCATCAGCACCCTGGCTCGGCTCTTCACTCGCTACCTGTCAGAATGCAAGGTCCCTATTCAATGGAAAACCAGCAAGACCGTATTGTTGTTCAAAAAGGGAGACCTTCACGACATAGGCAATTATCGCCCAATCTGCTTGCTGTCCGTTGTCTATAAACTCTTTACTCGAGTCATCCTGAACAGGATTGACAGAACACTGGACGAAGGACAGCCATGCGAACAAGCAGGGTTCAGAAAAGGATTTAGTACCATGGACCACATCCACACGATCACAAGACTCATTGAAGTTGAGCGAGAGTACAAACAACCACTCTGTCTCACTTTTATCGATCTGAAGAAAGCCTTTGATTCAGTGAAAACAGAAGCAGTTATAAAGGCTCTGGATAACCAGGGCGTCCCTACTCGGTACATAATGATCCTTCGTGAGCTTTATAAAGATTTCACGACCAGAATATCTCCATTCTAGAACAATATCACCATTGACGTAAGAAGAGGGGTTCGACAAGGCGATACAATATCGCCAAAACTATTCACTGCCACCCTACAAAACGTCATGCGAACTTTAGAATGGGACGAAATGGGAGTGAAAATTGACGGTCGACAATTAAACTATCTTCGCTTTGCTGACGATATCGTTCTCATAACACCAAACATCAGCCAAGCGGAACGAATGTTGACTGATTTCGATAACGCCTGTGGAAAGATCGGTCTTCAACTGAATCTAACGAAAACAATGTTCATGAGGAACGGATGGGTTTCTAATGCCCCATTCACGCTCAACGGAACGACAATTTCCGAATGCTCCAGTTACATCTATCTAGGTCGTGAAATCAACATGATGAACGACCTAGCCCCAGAGTTGAGCAGGAGGAAACGAGCGGATTGGGGAACGTTTAAGAGCATCGAAGATGTAGTGAAGAGGACAAAGAACATCCGACTCCGTGCCCACCTTTTCGACTCGACAATTATACCTGCCCTAACGTATGCAGCAGAAACCTGGTCGCTACTTAAGCAGGATGAAGGATCACTTGACGTTATCGAACGCGCAGTCGAAAGGTCGATGCTAGGAGTATCTCGTATTTCGCAAATGAGACAAAGGATCCGAACTTCCGACCTACGTCAACGATCGAAAATCAGAGACGCCGTTCTACATGCCAGGATATCGAAAATAAGGTGGGCCGGACACGTGATGCGCTTCAACGACAACCGATGGACGAGAGCCGTTACCGACTGGATTCCTCGGGACGTCAAGAGCTCTAAAGGAAGACCACTGACCCGTTGGTCCGATTTCTTCACGAAAGCAATGGAAGAAAGATATGATGCTCAGCGAATTCCTAGAGCAAGGAGGACCCACTGGGCTACTCTTGCGCGCGATAGGCAGAAATGGAAGAGTTGCTAGTACCCGCTCGAGTCACTCGACGATCAACGGGACGACAGGTGATACAGGTGATATATATATACATATACATATACATATATATACATATACCTATACATATATATATACATATATACATATGTATATATATATAATGCCTTTCTTTGTTGATATCTGTCTTCCCGTCTCAACGTAATCTTCTCACAATTTGTGAGATGTGTCGTGTTGGTCTGTGCGGATACAAGCTTAGCTTTAGAGTTGGTATCGTAAACCGTTTTACCTAAACGTTCACCGTTTCCCTCTTTGGTGAGTCCTTAAAAAATTTGCTCGAAACCAGCCGCACATTCTTGCATGGGTTGTCAGGAATGTGCCTGGCTAGGCAGAACAGATTAGCTCGAACTATGGGGTGAGGTCATGCGTAATAAGTAGACACCCTTCGTGTAATTGATTAATGGATTTTTGGAATATATTCACTGCAAGAGTTTTCGCGCAGATGTTTTCCAGTTTTATGCGAGAATACTTGCTTATGCCTACATCGCTTTCGTCATGTTTTTGTGCCCCATATGTGCCTAGTATACTGTAGTTTAAGTTTCACAATTACGTGCTGTTTGAATGTAGAGCGATTCTACTTATTTCACCAATGCGTTTATGCCTGCATGCTTTACAAGAGAAGAGATTGAGTGACTATCATTATGCTTATGCAGTCGTCCTTATTCCTTCTTAATATCTCTACTGTGTGCGCACTAGAAGTTGTTTGAAACATGATATTCACAGACGGCGCTTTGGGTGTGAACGGTGAGAGAACAGGTAATAAGCCAGCACTTTATTCGACTTGGTTTCCGGCACCACATTGTTTCGTAGAAGCATTCGGAGAAGTAAACTTGGACATTCAAAAATAGAAACTAATTTATTCCCGGTTTTGTATGGAAGAATTTTGTGTAATCGGATCGTTCGTACAATGACTCAAACAAGTCTGCGGCTGCTCCCATTTGGAGCAAATTATAGATCAATCATACGGATACATGCAGTAGAGCCGCGGCCGGGGATTGAGTTGAAGCTTCCCTCTCATCATGAAGCGATGGCAGCGCTTCCTGACAATCGCTGTCCCACTACCAGCTCGCTTAGTTTTGTAAATTACCTTTCGAACTGACTAAAGATCAAACACCTCTGGCACACCGTTTGCAAATCTGTGATCCGACGAATCGGAATTCTATGCGAGCTTATAGAATATAGAAAATAAAAATGGTGAAAGTGTTTAACGACAACACCATTCGCACTAATATCGTGGAGCAAAAGTGTTGAAGCTACAGCGAACTCACTCGTGCTGAACGATAGTGGCAAATGGAATGCTTCTTGTTAAATATGTTCTTTTCAATTCCGATAGTGCGATAGATGTAAATTTGGAATCACTTTTGATTTGAATGTGTTGATTCATTCATCTAAGTCTTATTCTCACTAACTTGCGAATAAATATTTGAGGATACTATGCACCAGCTTGTCGCATCTAAGCATAAATAGTCTCGGTGGACGAGCCATGGATGACGGAGTAGCGCGCAATGAAAATCCCTTGCTTTCTTAGAAAAAAGTTCCGAGGTGGTGCAGAAAATGTGGCATTTCATCAACAATTTTGGGAGAGACGACGTCATATATATAAAGGTCTAGTGCACCGCATCGTATCCCAGGCGGGTTTATCTATCTCATACATCATTTGTGGTTTTGAGTTCAAGTGTCTTTCTCACCAGTTTTGCACATAATACTAGTCAAATACCCAAATATAGTAAGTAAACTGTTGAGAAAATGAGAAAACTGAGAGGTTAGAAATGAACGCAATGAACTAAAAGGGTCTATAAATTCAAAATTTAGTATTGAGTTATTATGAAAAGCGAAGGAGCGCGATCTAACGAGCGTGCAAATTATTTGTTTTGAGACTGAATGGTTGATTATTAATGCATAATAAATCAGTTCATGAATCTCCCTAGTAGAGAAATCTTTTTAGCTAGTTTTGAAGTCACGCCGGGTTTTCTAAGGCTGCGTATACGCGACTAGACGCGGACCAAAGGTGGTCCTATGCATCTCGAAGGTGCTAATAGATCCAAAAATTAGACTACTTGTTATCGGGCCATTCTGGAATCTAGCCTTTTTTCTACACGTTGCATTAGCCAAAACACTTCAATCAAGTGGTCGAGGAGTGCATAGCAGGTAGTGGCCTCCGAAAAACGATCTCGTCCTTGCTCGTACAGAAGAGGTTGGAGAGCTGAAGACAAGTTTTCACGTTTGCAACTTAACAGGCTATATGTTAGGTATAAAAAGCTAGACGAATGAAAAAAGATAAAACTTTTAGCGTTGGTCGATCGCTCAGGAATACGACACGCATTTGTCTTCAATTTTTAGTTTTGTATGAGGTGAATGAATGCATATTTGGCCTTTACAAAGGTTTGCTGTAGCCCGTTGATTTATCAAACCAGTGTTGCTATCCCTCAGTAATAAGTCTGGTAGCACACTGACTCCAGAGAAATGAAAGGTTTTGCAAGTGTTCGACGCGAAACTGAAACATCAGTTATCGATTGATCGAGCACGTGTATGACCAAAGCATCTCTAAAACGAGCTGAAAAAGCTCGATGTTTTGGAAAAAAGCGATCTCAAATCCTTGACCCGGAGCGCTCCTCTCCTCCTTTCTCTCATAGGACCAAATCGGAAACAAGACACATGCACTAATATATTGGTGAAATAAGTAGAACTGGTTAACATTTTCATAAAACAGCATTTAGTTAGGAAAATAAATCTCAAAAAGATACTTTACTACGCACTCGTCCGGCACAAGGACATAATGAAAATAGCTTGAAGTGTGAACAGTAATATTGCTTGAATTTAAAACATCAGCAAAGATTTCCGGATTAAATATATTACAAATGTCGATAAATGAAAATCGTGGATGTTTAGTAAATACAGATGGACACGCGCCTTAGCTCGAGCTGTTTTGTTCTGTCAGAGTCAGACACAGTCGTGACAATCGATGTTAAGATTGCGAGGCCGGTGACTAGAGCATTAGTCAAAGAGTCACAAAACTTCCAAATTAACTCCAGAAAGAAAGTTTTAAACCTAAACGAGGTTGGTACGCCAAGGCCATGCACTGGTGTTTCGGAGGTTTCGGCCTCCTCGTCAGTGAATGTTTACTACGAGGTTTTAGAAACAGTCGCAAAACTATTCTGCAAAGACCTAATTCTTCAACGTCCTTCTGCAATATCTTTCGACTGCATAGACTGCGTGTCAAATCGACTCCTACAGACTTTGGAAAAGGCGAAGCTGCCAAGACGTCAGCCAGCGTTGCTGTCTTATTAACAAGCTCGCCTATGCTTCTCAATTCCGAGCAGTGAACATGGATTTTGACGTAGGTTTATCTTGAATATGGCAAATAAAGCGTCATATTGAGCTATGACTTATCAGTTAGACGTTTTTTCAGTCGAGAAAGGTCTAAATGATTCCAGACTGTTGTGAGGGAGCAACGTTGTCAAAATGATTGACTGCCTCGACCACACTCCTGATTGATGGCATGTTCCTGCGAAAAAATAGATGGAGATGGCTAACCGTTGCAGGCGCTCTGTAGTGAATCGCCGCGCTATCCCATTCCAACGGTACTTATGAGCCCATTTTTGGCTAGGAGAAATTTTGACCCTTTTTATAGTTGTTTCGCTTGCATATTTTTTGCTTCATTTTACTTTATTTTCCTATTTTCGTCCGAGAGATGAGTTATTATTCAGAGCATACCGATAACGTCGTTCTTGTATGGGACAGGAATACCATGGAAGTTACGTTACGAAAATCTCGCTCAAATTTCAGTTTCAAAAAATCGATAACTTTTAATAGTTGCATCTTCAAAGAACACCGTTCCAGGTGAACTGTTATTTTGAATTGAATTTGTTAGCACTTGAAAAATTTCCAATTTTACACTTTTGAACATCTTTTTTACAGAGTTTGTTTACAATGTTCACGAATTGTGTAGCTGAACAGCTATTGAAACTTTTCGATTAGTGCGACTGTGGAATATGATACTGAGTAAACGCTGGAAAAAAGAGTGCATAAAAAAGCAATGATGATTTAGGTAATGATGTAGTGCTTTCAAAAACATTTTCAAAATTAGATAAAGTGGTAGGTGGATCATCTGCGGCAAATAAGCTACTGATGAACCTATCAGTTCGCTCGGCGAATCTGACTTTGTGATATACAGGGAAAAAGTCATCTTTTATTTTTTAACTATTGTATACATCACGCTTTCTTGTGAAGTGGCTTGATGACTGATGCTCAGATGACCAGTATTCAGAAAAACAGTGAACATCCCAGCACGTGTTTCCCAGTATGGTGCAAACGTTTGTTGCAGAGAATTCTACGAAAATCTCCTGAGAAACCTGAAATTTCTGTTCACAGATTCTAACCGCCGACATCTTATCAACCAGCCCGACAATCAGAGGTTTGTCACCATGTCATTAACTTTCATTGAGTTCCATTGATTTAGTTGTTGCCGGATTTTTGGCGAATCAATCTGCATTATATGCACCGTGTCATTGAAGAACTTTATAATTACTATCATTATTCAGCTTCACACATTATTTTGCTGCTCTCCATAAGCTATCTTCTCTAACTTACCGTTTTCGTGTATTTGTAATGCGTTCTCTCTAACGTGACAGTGTTTTGCGTGATTCGGACGAGACGGTGAAAATGTTTTTTGATTGTTGCAACCTTGATGCGAATTGCACCTCTACGCCTCGTAGAAAAGCGAATAATTATGTGACAAAGAGTGCAAGGTATCTTTTTCTTCAAAAATCACATGAACCATAAAATACATTTTTCAACGCTCGGTGAGATTTTCAATGATGCTCGCACCTAAAGGTCTCGAACTCACAAGGCATGTACATTTCGACGAATTGAAACACTAACTAAATGGATTCCCTTTATTCCCAAGAGATAAAGGTAATTTAGATGGAAGTGAATTTGAATATGTACATATATATATATACATATATATATATATATCTCTTTTTTTTGCTCATTAGGAAATGTTTTGATAGGTAATCGACGAGAAGCTTTCAACCCATTTCCAGTTCCAAATTGACCATTGATTCTCACTTCTAATAACAAAAATAAGATAAGGTAAATAGGTGCAACACCTAGCATCGATTCTTTGCACTGCAAGATGAATTGACCTCCTAAATGCTATACCACTCCATCGTGGCTGAGAGGTAATTTTGGGTGTCGCACTGCGAAGCACAGGAGGTGTTCAAGTTCTCAGCAGGGCTCCAGGCTGGAGAGTCCAACGTTTTCACCCGAAAAGCCCAGCTAACAGTGAGCCATAATTGGAATGACCATCGCCTCGGTAGCTGCTAGTCTCAAGGTTGTAATCTCGCTTTAACCCACAAGGACCGGTGACTGCTTCAATGGGGTGACGACCTGAGAAAATCTCGGCTAGGCTTACTTTGATCCCCAAGGAATAAAACAGCTAAGCCAGCAAGATTTCTCCCGCCTCAGTACCCTGAACACTGAACTCTCCCATTTATGACGTCAGACGGTGACACGACTGGTGAGAGGCGATCAAATCTCAGGATCACGGAACGTCATTAGTAAAGCACAAAACAAACATGCCCACAGCAGACTATGGAGACTGCTTCTTGCATTGCACCTATAACACCAGAACAGTCTTCTCAGACGTCAAGTTTTACGCACTTTTTAAAACCGCTTGTTACACTAAATTTTATGTGTTCGTCCTATAAAGCATAAAAGGATGAAGCTCTTGAAGCTGGGTCAATCCCTGAGGGATGCGCCATGTTTTCGTCTTTATTTCTAAGTTCATCTTGAGGTGATTGAATGCATATCTGACCTTTACAATGACTCGCGGTGGCTTCCGGCTGTATTAATTCACTGCCACCTATCCTTTCAGACAAGTCTGAGACCAGTCCGATACCAATTTAGCGACCCTGGAGGTTGGCTTGGTGACCCAAGAGCCCAAGATCGCAGCATCGACCTGTGTGTGACGCACAGCACGTCTAACCACTGAGCCAGATGCGCTCTTTGTTGTTCTCTCGTTCCTCCAGCAAAGCATCAACTCATCAAAAGCGATGGCATCTCTCTCTCAATCTCTACAGCTGATGAGAGTGAACTAGACGCATTTTGTAAGTTGGAGAAAGCCATCTGCAACGAAAAGTCCTATACATTCGTTGTTGGAGACTATAACGCCAGATTAGGAACCGCCAGCGAAAGTGAATACAGGATAGGAAAATGCGGACTGGGAGAACGAAACAAGAACGGAGACCGTCACGTAAGACTCATCTCCGCGACACATCTCTTCCATGGAAACTCATTTTTCGAGGAGAGAAAACCGCCAATAAACATGGGAGCTATCTAATGGCACGACTCATGCGGAGATCGATCATATACTTATCAGCAGAAAGTGCTTGTTATCAGTTTTGCTATTTCGATAAGGGTTGATTAAATGGGTATTTTTGACGCTTTACAAATCCGTTCCCATAGAATCTTTATACCATGTGTGGATTCCAGCACTTCTAGCATTCAGTTCGTTTCTTCGTCTACTTCTTGAACGTTGTAGACTACTGGTAGAACGTCTCCTTGAAATCTCGAGGACAGCCTGGCTGTGGTGCTCCATGAGGCGTCCGTTGTTGACTGTTGGAGATTGTTAGGGGCAGAGCTGGACAGTTAGCCCGCACGCAGACGAGCTTCACACCCACTCGGCCACGGCGCCCGCTGGTGATCACTTAGCGGAATGAAAAAATCTCAAATCAAATAACAGAAACTGCACTCCACAACGCGATCGATTAATGGCCGTTTCGAACCCACGTACGGCACGCATCCACCCCTCGCACAGCGCACCCACTTATCGGCAAACGAGTGCACCGCGTGTGTGAAAATCGAGCTTATTTTCCCTGCTACACTGTTGTGAGACAGTCTCTTCGAGAAATAAGCTTAGCATTAGAATCGTCAAAAATTACGCTATCGAATGGTCCCTTACAAATTGTGGAAAGAGTTCTGTCGTGCTAGACATGTGTGCGTGAAAGCACAAATGTATTTTTTCTGCTATAGCGGTATAAAAAGTAGAACAAAAATGTGGCAAACACGTATGACTTTCAAATCAGCAGCCTAAGGTAATTTCAAAGAAGCGTCTAATTTGCACAAGTAGGATGGTCGGCATTAAAATACTGACTTGTCCTTGCCCTTACCATTTCTTCCAAATCTAAGAGGGAATGCCCATTATCGCTCGCCACACTACTTTAGTGTAGGTATGTAGGTGATTGCTTTGCCATATGCTTCTCATAAGAACAGACGGACGAATGTTGATGTTGGTTGATGAACAAACGCTCAATATAAATAAAATTCACCTGAGAAAAATGAAGTACAACTGGCTTCTGTTTCTGAACGTCCATAATGACTTGTCCAAATGCGGCTATATCACCAAATACTAGGTTGAGAAAAAAGTTCCTCAACACTTGAAAAATTCAGATTTTATATTTGTTTTGCACAGTATCGGTTATTGTAAATTCGTGGGAATATCTCAGGAATATTTCCATAAGAAAGTAGCTGGAACAAGTCTACGATGAGGTGAAGGAAAAGTCCCTGACCTTAATTCGTCGAAAGCGCACGCTGCTTCAGAAAGACAGTGCCCTCACCTCAAACCGAAGAAAACTGTTTAAATTCTGATGAAATTGGAGGAAGTCGAGGTCTTACAGCACCCAGCCTACAATTCAGAAGTTGCGCCGTCCGGTGATGGTCCGATTCCGCTCAACGGATCATTTCCTGCGCGGATGCCAATCTCAGACATTGGACCAAGTTGAAAAGGCATGTCAGGAGTTCCTTGATTCAAAGCCTAAAGAGTGGCAATTTCGAGCAGATCCGGAAGCTTGTAGATCGTGGTAAGAAATCGTAGATAATGATGGTCGTTATTTCGAATAATATTTATTGTTGTTTTTAATTGAATTCATATATAGACTATGAATTTTTAGCGAGCGTTAAGGTGCTTTCTCCTCAATCTAATGATATTGAAAACCAGATATTCAAAACATGCAAGTTTGTTACAACTCTTTTAATCTTTTACACACATAGGGTGCTTATCAGGAGCATTTTCGAACGACCACCGTCATGCCGACAGGAAGTGAGCAGAAGGAAAGTTCCGTGAACCATGATCGAAGTATAGCCGTTTACTATGGCTATAAAACCTTGATTCGCTCAAGATATGTTTACAAGAAGACCACGCAGCTAGAAGACAAATCTAACATAAACAAGGTTTCCTTTACCTTTGTCTTATCTCAACAAAGAACGCATAATTATAAGATGTGTTTGAAAAAAAAAATTAGTCTAAGAATTCTTCAATGGGGGTTCGATACATTCACTCCAAGAAACCAGAAAGTTCGTAAGAGCTTATATGACCTACTGTGTAAAACAGAATTGCATCATCTGCCCTAATTGTTGAGACCGCCATAGCATATGGTCAGGTACGGTATAGCCGAGCTCTTGCAAAGTGTCAAGGGGCAATACGTCGGGGAAACGGGTAAGTCACTCTAAGTCCAAGTTAAATACACGTAGGCGACAAGCATAACGTTTAATAAATGTTCCACTAATACACATAGAGCAGAAAGACTGCCGGAGATTTCGAAGCATGAGTTACTAGTCTTGCACAAGAGTCTCAATCATAAGTGCGTGAAAGTCTTGAAGCGCTTTGAAGAATAAATGCAAAAATAAAATGTAAGAAGGAGTGCTTTGTGATCACATGTTAATTCACCGAATACCTTAGCCAATTTTTTGACCTGAGCCAGGCATATTGCCTAGCTCATGCCGGGCTCTGTCCAGCTAGACATCAACACTACTGGGAGGACTTCGGAAGGAATAAACGGTGAGCGTTAGAACACACTGTTTACTATGCGCCGAAATTTGCAAAGTCTGCTTCTTCTGCTGGGGTTAAGAAAATGTCCAAATCAGTAGGTTGCTTGTGAATTTTACCCTTCCAATCTTATAAGGAAGTGAAGCCACAGAAATTTCGGCTACTGTGAATAAGTAATGTCATGATAGCTCCATTTTTGTGATTAAAAAAGAGCGGATACCTAAAAACTCACTACTGAAAGCATTAATGGAGAAATTTCAGACTTTGACAAAATGCAGTCACCTTCGTGAGTTTGGAAATTCGTATGGAAGATCATTACCAACTTCCGAACACCAAGCCGCTGCAAGAATTATTGAACAACATCTCCACTATAGCGCAAACTTCATCAATGCCATGGCATTAGAACTTGAAAATAATGAACACTACGCAAAGAGACATTATTGAGAGCTTATGGTCTTACAAACTTTTGCTCACTAAAACGTTCACTCATCGCAAAACAGATAGCATGCTAGTGAATTTATTCTCTTTTATCGAGCGAGAGATATGTTCAGAAAGCATGCAACAAACGTTAGCTATTAATTCACTAGACTCTTCTTGAGGTTGAAAAAAGCATTTCGCGAGGAGCTTGATTACGTCTAGGAAAAGATTCATAATGTTTTAGAGCAGAAAAATCATACAGTCGATATCAATCCATATATATCCGGACAAGGATGGGAAATACGACTCTTTACCAAAGCATAAAGTAACCAAAGCTGTAAACTAGGGGTGAAGCGTTACTTCTACCCGTTAACAGAGCACACATCCGTTCCAATAAGGCGGTTCATGCTCTGTATTCCATGCAGTATGGTATGGAAAAGTCAGGAAATCGTTCACAGTCCAAATAGAAGTCCAGAGTCACTGAACTTGCACCATAAGTACTGGAAAATTTCGCTGTGAATATCGCCTACGAATACTGAGTAGTAGTCGAAATCGAATTCAGGCAGGGGCTAAACTCGCGCTTCATGCTTACCGAAGCCGCGTTGCAGCTACTGACCCACAGAATCCGCCGCTTTGCTACCGATCTTTCTTCGATAGTAACTACCAAGCTGTCAACAACCAACCCTCAACGGATTTGGTCAGGCAGGCAGAAATCGCGATGGATCCAGTTGAGATGACAGCATTTTCTAATATCTATTCATTTCCTTTGTTACCTCTCTATTCGAATCTGCTAAGAAACAATGAAAATAAAGAATGCATGAAGCTTATACAATTCTTTGTAATCAAATTGCAACAAACCTCAGAAATCAAGAGCTTTGTCAGGGTGCCACCAAGCTATTCAAACTCCGCCAGTGGTAGAAGTTTCACAATTACAGGAATAAACATTATAACCATAGAAGTCCGCTACAAAACCAAGTCGATAATCCTGTAGAGTTACCTTCAACGATACTTGAAGATAATTGCAAAAAAGGGCGCAACATAGTAACGCACTAAAAGGCACGAACTAATCCCTTTGGGACTATGGACCCATGGCTTTGCATCAATAACTGGCTAACCCCGACGGTCTGCTGCACCTACTCAGCAACTGTATCCTTATCGTGTTAATTACTGTTAGTCTCATTCCTCCCTGCTAATCGGCACCCCGTTCATCGGGGAAAAGCTTTCTGGTTCAATCCCCTTGAGAAGTAATCAGTGATTGCTTGAGTTGTGAAGAGGCAATGATTTGTACTCATTTTTTTTATCACAATCAGTGGGAACGCTTCTCTGGTATCAGTAATTCTTCTTACAACGTTTAGATATAGCGAGTTTACCACAATCTGCAGAAAAGTTGACAATTTTCGCGTAAATTCATAACAATCCTCTCAATGGTATATATAGAGCACTTTCAAAATATGATCTACAGCCATTACTAACAGCACAACAATGTCTACACCACTAAAAAATGTACAAGTGAATTGTAGAAATACATTTCCTGTTATATAGATTGCCTAGTATACGATGTGGCAAATGTGAATCACCATATATTGCGAGTCTCATAAAACAACCAATATGTATTGTCGAGGTACTGAGTTTCCATTGTGTGGGGAGTAGAGCTGTGCTCACCAAAAATTTTGATGATATTTGATATGGTGGAACAACGATTAAATAGGAGGCCTGCACAACTTACTAATTCATTTATGATACGACTAACTCTTCTCGCATATGATTCTTCCACATTCCATAAATTCCTTACTCTTTTCAAAATGCTTCAACTATAAATGGTTGGAAATAAACGATTCAGTGCTGATAGTGGAAGGTGATCGATGGCCGAGTGGAATAGTGATGTTCGGCGCTGCTTGCCCGGAAGTGAACGCATTCTACGGCGTTTGCGAAGAAGATGGATACCTCATGCAAGTGAAGAGACAAACCAAATGCTAGAAACTTTGATATTCCTACACTAAAAATTAAGATGCTGTGATACGGGTCAAATCAAGCGAAAGAGATGAAAGTGATAGTAAGAGTAGTAAATGTCCTGTTCTCTAATGCATTGTGTAACATCACTTTGAAGAACTATTCTTTGTTATCTAATTCTTCACTACGACAGTTGGTCTTTTTCTCTCCAGAGACAAATGTATTAACGGCTCCTTTGACTAAATAAGAGCTTTTTGCAAAAATATTAGTAGTCATTCGAAGTTGAGATCCCTGGATAGTGTGCTACGTGCTCCTATCCCAAAAAGACTCTTTTATATCACTGTAGCACTCTGTATAATATTTTATTTTACACCGACCGTGAGCTTTTACGACTGCTTCGCTAGAAGCAACAAGCGTAACTCCCATGGTATTCCTGTCCCATACAAGAACGACGTTATCGGTATGCTCTGAATAATAACTCATCTCTCGGACGAAAATAGGAAAATAAAGTAAAATGAAGCAAAAATATGCAAGCGAAACAACTATAAAAAGGGTCAAAATTTCTCCTAGCCAAAAATGGGCTCATAAGTACCGTTGGAATGGGATAGCGCGGCGATTCACTACAGAGCGCCTGCAACGGTTAGCCATCTCCATCTATTTTTTCGCAGGAACATGCCATCAATCAGGAGTGTGGTCGAGGCAGTCAATCATTTTGACAACGTTGCTCCCTCACAACAGTCTGGAATCATTTAGACCTTTCTCGACTGAAAAACGTCTAACTGATAAGTCATAGCTCAATATGACGCTTTATTTGCCATATTCAAGATAAACCTACGTCGAAATCCATGTTCACTGCTCGGAATTGAGAAGCATAGGCGAGCTTGTTAATAAGACAGCAACGCTGGCTGACGTCTTGGCAGCTTCGCCTTTTCCAAAGTCTGTATGAGTCGATTTGACACGCAGTCTATGCAGTCGAAAGATATTGCAGAAGGACGTTGAAGAATTAGGTCTTTGCAGAATAGTTTTGCGACTGTTTCTAAAACCTCGTAGTAAACATCCACTGACGAGGAGGCCGAAACCTCCGAAACACCAGTGTATGGCCTTGGCGTACCAACCTCGTTTAGGCTTAAAACTTTCTTTTTGGAGTTAATTTGGAAGTTTTGTGACTCTTTGACTAATGCTCTAGAGACCGGCCTCGCAATCTTAACATCGATTGTCACGACTGTGTCTGACTCTGACAGAACAAAACAGCTCGAGCTAAGGCGCGTGTCCATCTGTATTTACTAAACATCCACGATTTTCATTTATCGACATTTGTAATATATTTAATCCGGAAATCTTTGCTGATGTTTTAAATTCAAGCAATATTACTGTTCACACTTCAAGCTATTTTCATTATGTCCTTGTGCCGTACGAGTGCGTAGTAAAGTATCTTTTTGAGATTTATTTTCCTAACTAAATGCTGTTTTATGAAGATGTTAACCAGTTCTACTTCATTTCACCAATATATTAGTGCATGTGTCTTGTTTCCGATTTGGTCCTATGAGATAAAGGAGAGGAGGAGCGCTCCGGGTCAAGGATTTGAGATCGCTTTTGTTCCAAAACATCGAGCTTTTTCAGCTCGTTTTAGAGATGCTTTGGTCATACACGTGCTCGATCAATCGATAACTGATGTTTCAGTTTCGCGTCGAACACTTGCAAAACCTTTCATTTCTCTGGAGTCAGTGTGCTACCAGACTTATTACTGAGGGATAGCAACACTGGTTTGATAAATCAACGGGCTACAGCAAGCCTTTGTAAAGGCCAAATATGCATTCATTCACCTCATACAAAACTAAAAATTGAAGACAAATGCGTGTCGTATTCCTGAGCGATCGACCAACGCTAAAAGTTTTATCTTTTTTCATTCGTCTAGCTTTTTATACCTAACATATAGCCTGTTAAGTTGCAAACGTGAAAACTTGTCTTCAGCTCTCCAACCTCTTCTGTACGAGCAAGGACGAGATCGTTTTTCGGAGGCCACTACCTGCTATGCACTCCTCGACCACTTGATTGAAGTGTTTTGGCTAATGCAACGTGTAGAAAAAAGGCTAGATTCCAGAATGGCCCGATAACAAGTAGTCTAATTTTTGGATCTATTAGCACCTTCGAGATGCATAGGACCACCTTTGGTCCGCGTCTAGTCGCGTATACGCAGCCTTAGAAAACCCGGCGTGACTTCAAAACTAGCTAAAAAGATTTCTCTACTAGGGAGATTCATGAACTGATTTATTATGCATTAATAATCAACCATTCAGTCTCAAAACAAATAATTTGCACGCTCGTTAGATCGCGCTCCTTCGCTTTTCATAATAACTCAATACTAAATTTTGAATTTATAGACCCTTTTAGTTCATTGCGTTCATTTCTAACCTCTCAGTTTTCTCATTTTCTCAACAGTTTACTTACTATATTTGGGTATTTGACTAGTATTATGTGCAAAACTGGTGAGAAAGACACTTGAACTCAAAACCACAAATGATGTATGAGATAGATAAACCCGCCTGGGATACGATGCGGTGCACTAGACCTTTATATATATGACGTCGTCTCTCCCAAAATTGTTGATGAAATGCTACATTTTCTGCACCACCTCGGAACTTTTTTCTAAGAAAGCAAGGGATTTTCATTGCGCGCTACTCCGTCATCCATGGCTCGTCCACCGAGACTATTTATGCTTGGATGCGACAAGCTGGTGCATAGTATCCTCAAATATTTATTCGCAAGTTAGTGAGAATAAGACTTAGATGAATGAATCAACACATTCAAATCAAAAGTGATTCCAAATTTACATCTATCGCACTATCGGAATTGAAAAGAACATATTTAACAAGAAGCATTCCATTTGCCACTATCGTTCAGCACGAGTGAGTTCGCTGTAGCTTCAACACTTTTGCTCCACGATATTAGTGCGAATGGTGTTGTCGTTAAACACTTTCACCATTTTTATTTTCTATATTCTATAAGCTCGCATAGAATTCCGATTCGTCGGATCACAGATTTGCAAACGGTGTGCCAGAGGTGTTTGATCTTTAGTCAGTTCGAAAGGTAATTTACAAAACTAAGCGAGCTGGTAGTGGGACAGCGATTGTCAGGAAGCGCTGCCATCGCTTCATGATGAGAGGGAAGCTTCAACTCAATCCCCGGCCGCGGCTCTACTGCATGTATCCGTATGATTGATCTATAATTTGCTCCAAATGGGAGCAGCCGCAGACTTGTTTGAGTCATTGTACGAACGATCCGATTACACAAAATTCTTCCATACAAAACCGGGAATAAATTAGTTTCTATTTTTGAATGTCCAAGTTTACTTCTCCGAATGCTTCTACGAAACAATGTGGTGCCGGAAACCAAGTCGAATAAAGTGCTGGCTTATTACCTGTTCTCTCACCGTTCACACCCAAAGCGCCGTCTGTGAATATCATGTTTCAAACAACTTCTAGTGCGCACACAGTAGAGATATTAAGAAAGAATAAGGACGACTGCATAAGCATAATGATAGTCACTCAATCTCTTCTCTTGTAAAGCATGCAGGCATAAACGCATTGGTGAAATAAGTAGAATCGCTCTACATTCAAACAGCACGTAATTGTGAAACTTAAACTACAGTATACTAGGCACATATGGGGCACAAAAACATGACGAAAGCGATGTAGGCATAAGCAAGTATTCTCGCATAAAACTGGAAAACATCTGCGCGAAAACTCTTGCAGTGAATATATTCCAAAAATCCATTAATCAATTACACGAAGGGTGTCTACTTATTACGCATGACCTCACCCCATAGTTCGAGCTAATCTGTTCTGCCTAGCCAGGCACATTCCTGACAACCCATGCAAGAATGTGCGGCTGGTTTCGAGCAAATTTTTTAAGGACTCACCAAAGAGGGAAACGGTGAACGTTTAGGTAAAACGGTTTACGATACCAACTCTAAAGCTAAGCTTGTATCCGCACAGACCAACACGACACATTTCACAAATTGTGAGAAGATTACGTTGAGACGGGAAGACAGATATCAACAAAGAAAAGCATTATATATATACATGTGTATATATGTATATATATGTATATGTATATGTATATATATGTATATGTATATATATATATATATATGTATATAGTATATGTGCACATATATGCACTGAATAAGAAAGAGAAGCATAACTATAGAGAAAAACGAAATGTACTGAAGATATCATGGAAAACAAATACACTGACGATATCACTTGCGACGTTGATTCCTCCACGTCCGTCACCGCCGCTGTCTATTGAGGGCGATACCGTCTTTAGACAAGACGGAGAGGCAAATTCGCGTCTACTTAGCTAGCATTTTAAACACCATCAAGCAGTAAAAGTCAACCAAATAGGGCATGAATTTCGCTTTTATGGTTCATTAAAAGGTTGGAGAGTATGCGGAATGGGCGACAATCTATTCACATTGCAAACTGAGATGAGTGAGAGGTCTGCGGTGTTTCGCACTCGGTGTTTCTGATGGGCAACACGAGGCTGTTCAATGGAAGCCGATACTTTGACGGGATCGCCTTCTTTAGGGCCTAAATGACTTGAATTGACGTGCGGCTCTTCACCAAACACTTTCATAATCAAATCAAACGATACCCACTGTGAATGTTAAGTCGCACAGTGATTAGTTTCTATAAAGTACTCACCATTTTGCAGTGTTTGATGATTCACCAGTCCTACTAGGACCGCCTGCACCTAGTTTTATATGGACGAGTACTGAATCCGATCCAGTCCAAGAAAGCGATCTAATGTTCGCGTTATCAAAACAACTCGTAGTAGCCCTCCATTTTTGGATTTTTGTTATGAATCCAAAGTTCGGATTAGATTATTTGACCTCGTCTTGTGGTGATATGATGTTACAATGAGCTCAATAATGTAGAGTGGATTGCAGAAACATTTTCTCCAGCTAGGATTCGGTAGTGCAACGGTTCAGCACCCACTCCCGGCAAAGTGCGATCTAGGTTTGAATCCCAGCTGATGCAACTATTTTTGCACACCACTTTACATTATTGTGTTTATTGTAACATCATATCACCGCAGTGCGCGGTCAAATAATGCAGAGATATTTATTTTGTTATCTATTTCACACAAGACGAGATCAATAAACGCTTTGAGTTGCTAGATGAACACGTAAAGTACAATTTACGTGGGGAAAATCGAAAGCCAGTTGGGTCGCATTTCTGAACTTTCAAGGTGATCTGTCCCAAAACGCCCACAATACAAGTGGTTTTGAAAGTCAAGTAAGGAAAACACACTGGTTCATTACCTTTCCTCTGATCCATCACACACAGAAGTGCACTTGTGTAATTCAGAACAAATACCAGCGGGCGCAAAGACTCCTCTTTTGTGTTCTAACCTATATCCCATCCTCTCCGATTATCTTCACCTTGGTCAGGCTGTCGGTGTGATTAACAGCTTATCACCAAAGTTGGGCAGAAGGGAGGGAGCCGAATGGACAGAGCTATAGCATCGAAAATGTAGTGAAGGGGTCAAAAAACACCTGATTACCTGCCACCTTTTCGTTGCAACAATTCTTCTTACTTTAACGTATCCATTAAAAACCTGATTTTACTTGGTGTTACTGAATGGGTAGTAGATAGGTCGATGTTAGGAATATTCCGCATCTTGCAAATGGGAGAAAGGATCCGCAGATCTGACTTTTGCCAACAACTAAAAATCAGGTGCGCCGTTGTACATGTCAGAACATCAAAGATAGAATTGGCTGCACACATAATACGTCCTAACGAAAACAGATAGATGATAGTCGTTACTTATTGTGTTTCTTAAGATCTCAAATGTACCACACGATGACCATCAACCCAGAGATCTTTTTTTCTCGCGAAAACCCGGAAAAAATGATGCTCAATGATTCCTTGTAGCGAACAAAGACCCACTAGTCTATACTTGCGCGCGATATGAGATAAATGCTTGTTCCACTAGTACTCGCTCGATTAATCGACAACCATATCAAGCACTTGTCATTGCTATCATGTCTAAGAAACTTTTTAGAAAATATCATTGCAATACTTCTCCTTCTTATTCTTCTCACTGTACATTTTCTGTCAAATCTTAGCATAAACTAGCTCAACATATCTACAAAACTTCCTTGATTCGGGTAGTTCACCCCAATATCAACATCTGTTACTCGTGAAAAATGTTCATGCAAGTGAACGTTTAGGCCGAATTTGTTCTCAAATCATCATTTGAAAGCAGGCAGTTATGCCATTAACTTAGCAAGAATATGGCCTACTTTCTGTAGCACATATCCCAACGTTTGTATCGTTATCAATTTGTATATGACTAAAAGCAGTTGATACCTTTAGCCTTATTTCATCCTATAGCGAGCTTCATTAATTGTGATTAATACCATCATAACATTTCGTGGTTTAACACATCTTTTGTTGTGAGGCAAAAACAAACTTTGAGTATCGGAAGTTCATAAAATGTTTCATATCTTATCGCTTTTGCGTAGACGTTGATTTTTCGAACAACAAAGTGACTGGGCAACTCGGATTTACCTACAAAAAGCATTATTTCATTCATGTGCGCTCTGTGTATTTCAGGCTGCAGCGCTTGTCACTTTTCGTGAAAATATTTCGAGTTTAGAGAATACTGAAAATTTTCATTAACTAGCTAGAACGAATATCTAAACAAAACAATCAACCAACGTAGTAGACATCTAAGCTATTGCACATGATAGCAATCTAGCGCAGTAAAAATTCACATAAAAATGTTGCGCGATGGGAAAGGGTGTGAAAAGAGATTGAGGAAGAAAATCAGAAAAAAATAGGAACAAGAGGTAAAGCAGGAAATCCATACATAAACTGATACCCAGCTAAAAAGGGAACTAAATAGTCACTTCAATCAATATCTAATCAGAAGTGAGACAAAACAATATTTGTTTGATGAGAGGGTGGAGGAAGACTTCATACTCAGCTGAAACTATCAATCTGAATAATTGTGCAGCATTTTCATCCAGAACAACTGGCCAAAACTATCCACTGGCAAAAACCACTGATATCGTGGTAACGATCTAGTTACCATCTTGGTCGGATTAGTCAACTCAACATCTTTGTCGGAATTCCATCGGTTTCAACTCCATACTACTAAGAGAATTTCACTTTGAGAGGGCGACAGAGTGATAAATCAACTTGAATCAGTCAAGCTCTGAAAAGTACGAAGGCGTCTAAACATCAGCCGTATGAATTTTTTTACCTATCTGTATGCTAGCTTGATAAACGAAAAATGTAATCCAGTCATTATCTAGACGTGGAGAACACCTGGATATTCTCCAGCACGATTCAATGGAAGACAGCATCGCCTAAGTAGAAAATTATCATTGAAGTTAAAATTGTGCAAACAGAGTCATAATTCATCTTGACTAATAGAGAGGAACCATGTAAGTATTCTCAACAAATGTTCATAGACATTATTCACCTTGATTTATAACATCGAACTCACTAGGTGCCGGCTTTTCCGAAGACTGACCGAATTTATCGATGGCAATGTTTTCTAATTTTCATGATGGAAGACCTTGTTCATTTCAAGTTAAATAGTTCGTTACATAACATAATGGCCTTGAAGGTCTATCCATTGTCTTCTTCGGCATATTTATGCCATCTTTTCAATGGAACGGTCTAGTTCTTCAAGGAATAATCAATGAATAGGTTCTTTTGACGGTGAGAAAGACCGTTCAATCTTCCTCTTTCTCGTTTCCTTTTTTCACATGAAAAGCGCTACTCAAATCAAAGAGTGATTGATGCATAAGAATAATGATAAACTAATGAAAAGATTTATCTTTTTGTTCAAACGAATATGTTCCAGCTTTGAAAATAATCTCTGCTTATCGTTGAGTCATTGCTTTCATCCATAATTCGGATGTTATGGAAGTAGTGATCTTCACTCCACCCCTTAATTATCACAGTTATCAACCGTCGACTGAAATTCACAGAATACAGTATACGATGGTTGGAGCTTTTTTTTTACTCATCAAGTTATGTCCTCTTCCAATGGCTCTGAAATAATGGGTCTGAAAAGTTTCACGTATTAATGACTGCCTTCATAAATCCGATTACTTTCTGCGTTCGTGCCATTGAGAGTCATCTTGCACCCAGTAAAGAACTCAACAATGATTTCAACATAGGCTATTGCCAACTGGAATTTCACTGATATCAAAGATTTTTCGACCACTATGGAAATGAACCAGAAGGATTTGAATGTCACCTATGCCACATCCGTATCACACTGCGATGCACAAAAAACAACTCATCGCGACTCAGGCGTTTGAATTAAATGAATTTGAGTTAAACAAGATTCCAAACTCTCTAATTGTCAATGGAATAGTATCAGATGCATAACTTACAACTTTTCGTGCTACCCGCAAATGCTGCATAAACCTTGCACCCATTTATCGTTTAATTGTAAATGGCTGATATTTTTTCAAAATTATCAGCATCGGTACGAAATCGTGCTGCTAACTTGTAACGACACTTTTCCCATATCATTACTTTCTACTCAAAAGTGATTTTATTGCAATACAAAACAGAATCGTACATCTAAGAGTTTATTTTTATCCTTATACGGTTTTTTAGCACCAATCCCCATATGTTCTATAGAATGAAGTGTACATTGTGAATTTATATCTCCATCTCGAAAGCTTTGCTCAACATTAGTTATCTTCAATTATCTTCATTACTCTCAATCCCCTTCTGTCTAATTGTTTCGCAGATGTGATTCATTTCTTGCCATCCTGAGCTATACATCAAAGAAAATGAAACCTGGAAAGTGTACTTTGTAATACATCAACTCGTGACTCGTGATGGCCTACCAATGTGTCAAACTGGTGCTGCCATCGTTTCAAAAAAGTCGGTGCAGCAATCCTCTCAAACAAGTCTGGTAGCAGTTCCCCATCACGGAGAGATGGAAGGCTTTGTGAGCCCTGAGCGCGAGGTCCATTCAAAGACCGTTTCTGAGGTTGCAGAACACCTCTAACCACTTGCGCTGCACGTGTCTCTCTCTGCAAAGCTATGGCTGAGCTAGTTGATCAAATCGATCTACGAGACTAGGCATTATATAGCATGGCCCCGACGACCTCTCCTCAACCGACCAATACTTAATCCAACAAAATGTAACGATTTTGAAGAAGAAACTTGCTCATGAGGTTTTGAAATTTGTCTTTCAAAACCAGCCGTTATATATAGCTCATCCTACTATACGATGTGATACCGTAAATCGCAGTAGCTTCCGATAATCATTGGGTGATCACAAGATAAATATGAAGGAAAAAGCTCGTAGCCTTCATTAGCTCCTGAGGAATACGCCATGAATTGTCCACAAAAGAGGAGTCTTTGCGCCCGCTGGTATTTGTTCTGAATTACACAAGTGCACTTCTGTGTGTGATGGATCAGAGGAAAGGTAATGAACCAGTATGTTTTCCTTACTTGGCTTTCGAAACCACTTGTATTGTGGGCGTTTTGGGACAGATCACCTTGAAAGTTCAGAAATGCGACCCAACTGGCTTTCGCTTTTCCCCACGTAAATTGAACTTTACGTGTTCATCTAACAACTCAAAGCGTTTATTGATCTCGTCTTGTGTGAAGTAGATAACAAAATAATTATCTCTACATTATTTGACCGCACACTGTGGTGATATGATGTTACATTAAACGCGATAATGTAAAGTGGTGTGCAAAAATAGTTGCATCAGCTGGGATTCAAACCTAGATCGCACTTTGCCGGGAGTGCGTGCTGAACCGTTGCACTACCGAATCCTAGCTGGAGAAAATGTTTCTGCACTCCACTCTACATTATTGGGCTCATTGTAACATCATATCACCACAAGACGGGATCAAATAATATAATTCGAACTCTGGATTCATAACAAAAATCCAAAAATGGAGGGCTACTACGAGTTGTTTTGATAACGCGAACATTAGATCGCTTTCTTGGACTGGATCGGATTCAGTACTCGTCCATATAAGACTAAGTACAGGCGGTCCTAGTAGGACTGGTGAATTATCAAACACTGCAAAATGGTGAGTACTTAATAGAAACTAATCACTGTGCGACTTAATATTCACAGTGGGTATCGTTTGATTTGACTTTGAAAGTGTTTGGCGAAGAACAGCACGTCAATTCATAGTCATGGAGGCCCTAAAGAAGGCGATCCCGTCAAAGTATCGGCTTCCATTGAACAGCCTCGTGTTGCCCATCAGAAACACCGAGTGCGAAACACCGCAGACCTCTCACTCATCTCAGTTTGCAATGTGAATAGATTGTCGCCCATTCCGCATACTCTCCAACCTTTTAATGAACCATAAAAGCGAAATTCATGCTCCTATTTGGTTGACTTTTACTGCTTGATGGTGCTTTAAAATGCTAGCTAAGTAGACGCGAATTTGCCTCTCCGTCTTGTCTAAAGACGGTATCGCCCTCAATAGACAGCGGCGGTGACGGACGTGGAGGAATCAACGTCGCAAGTGATATCGTCAGTGTATTTGTATTCCATGATATCTTCAGTACATTTCGTTTTTCTCTATAGTTATGCTTCTCTTTCTTATTCAGTGCATATATGTGCACATATACTATATACATATATATATATATATATACATATACATATATATACATATACATATACATATACATATATACATATATACATATGTATATATATAATGCTTTTCTTTGTTGATATCTGTCTTCCCGTCTCAACGTAATCTTCTCACAATTTGTGAAATGTGTCGTGTTGGTCTGTGCGGATACAAGCTTAGCTTTAGAGTTGGTATCGTAAACCGTTTTACCTAAACGTTCACCGTTTCCCTCTTTGGTGAGTCCTTAAAAAATTTGCTCGAAACCAGCCGCACATTCTTGCATGGGTTGTCAGGAATGTGCCTGGCTAGGCAGAACAGATTAGCTCGAACTATGGGGTGAGGTCATGCGTAATAAGTAGACACCCTTCGTGTAATTGATTAATGGATTTTTGGAATATATTCACTGCAAGAGTTTTCGCGCAGATGTTTTCCAGTTTTATGCGAGAATACTTGCTTATGCCTACATCGCTTTCGTCATGTTTTTGTGCCCCATATGTGCCTAGTATACTGTAGTTTAAGTTTCACAATTACGTGCTGTTTGAATGTAGAGCGATTCTACTTATTTCACCAATGCGTTTATGCCTGCATGCTTTACAAGAGAAGAGATTGAGTGACTATCATTATGCTTATGCAGTCGTCCTTATTCTTTCTTAATATCTCTACTGTGTGCGCACTAGAAGTTGTTTGAAACATGATATTCACAGACGGCGCTTTGGGTGTGAACGGTGAGAGAACAGGTAATAAGCCAGCACTTTATTCGACTTGGTTTCCGGCACCACATTGTTTCGTAGAAGCATTCGGAGAAGTAAACTTGGACATTCAAAAATAGAAACTAATTTATTCCCGGTTTTGTATGGAAGAATTTTGTGTAATCGGATCGTTCGTACAATGACTCAAACAAGTCTGCGGCTGCTCCCATTTGGAGCAAATTATAGATCAATCATACGGATACATGCAGTAGAGCCTCGGCCGGGGATTGAGTTGAAGCTTCCCTCTCATCATGAAGCGATGGCAGCGCTTCCTGACAATCGCTGTCCCACTACCAGCTCGCTTAGTTTTGTAAATTACCTTTCGAATTGACTAAAGATCAAACACCTCTGGCACACCGTTTGCAATCTGTGATCCGACGAATCGGAATTCTATGCGAGCTTATAGAATATAGAAAATAAAAATGGTGAAAGTGTTTAACGACAACACCATTCGCACTAATATCGTGGAGCAAAAGTGTTGAAGCTACAGCGAACTCACTCGTGCTGAACGATAGTGGCAAATGGAATGCTTCTTGTTAAATATGTTCTTTTCAATTCCGATAGTGCGATAGATGTAAATTTGGAATCACTTTTGATTTGAATGTGTTGATTCATTCATCTAAGTCTTATTCTCACTAACTTGCGAATAAATATTTGAGGATACTATGCACCAGCTTGTCGCATCTAAGCATAAATAGTCTCGGTGGACGAGCCATGGATGACGGAGTAGCGCGCAATGAAAATCCCTTGCTTTCTTAGAAAAAAGTTCCGAGGTGGTGCAGAAAATGTGGCATTTCATCAACAATTTTGGGAGAGACGACGTCATATATATAAAGGTCTAGTGCACCGCATCGTATCCCAGGCGGGTTTATCTATCTCATACATCATTTGTGGTTTTGAGTTCAAGTGTCTTTCTCACCAGTTTTGCACATAATACTAGTCAAATACCCAAATATAGTAAGTAAACTGTTGAGAAAATGAGAAAACTGAGAGGTTAGAAATGAACGCAATGAACTAAAAGGGTCTATAAATTCAAAATTTAGTATTGAGTTATTATGAAAAGCGAAGGAGCGCGATCTAACGAGCGTGCAAATTATTTGTTTTGAGACTGAATGGTTGATTATTAATGCATAATAAATCAGTTCATGAATCTCCCTAGTAGAGAAATCTTTTTAGCTAGTTTTGAAGTCACGCCGGGTTTTCTAAGGCTGCGTATACGCGACTAGACGCGGACCAAAGGTGGTCCTATGCATCTCGAAGGTGCTAATAGATCCAAAAATTAGACTACTTGTTATCGGGCCATTCTGGAATCTAGCCTTTTTTCTACACGTTGCATTAGCCAAAACACTTCAATCAAGTGGTCGAGGAGTGCATAGCAGGTAGTGGCCTCCGAAAAACGATCTCGTCCTTGCTCGTACAGAAGAGGTTGGAGAGCTGAAGACAAGTTTTCACGTTTGCAACTTAACAGGCTATATGTTAGGTATAAAAAGCTAGACGAATGAAAAAAGATAAAACTTTTAGCGTTGGTCGATCGCTCAGGAATACGACACGCATTTGTCTTCAATTTTTAGTTTTGTATGAGGTGAATGAATGCATATTTGGCCTTTACAAAGGCTTGCTGTAGCCCGTTGATTTATCAAACCAGTGTTGCTATCCCTCATAATAAGTCTGGTAGCACACTGACTCCAGAGAAATGAAAGGTTTTGCAAGTGTTCGACGCGAAACTGAAACATCAGTTATCGATTGATCGAGCACGTGTATGACCAAAGCATCTCTAAAACGAGCTGAAAAAGCTCGATGTTATGGAACAAAAGCGATCTCAATTCCTTGACCCGGAGCGCTCCTCCTCTCCTTTATCTCATAGGACCAAATCGGAAAAAAGACACATGCACTAATATATTGGTGAAATAAGTAGAACTGGTTAACATCTTCATAAAACAGCATTTAGTTAGGAAAATAAATCTCAAAAAGATACTTTACTACGCACTCGTACGGCACAAGGACATAATGAAAATAGCTTGAAGTGTGAACAGTAATATTGCTTGAATTTAAAACATCAGCAAAGATTTCCGGATTAAATATATTACAAATGTCGATAAATGAAAATCGTGGATGTTTAGTAAATACAGATGGACACGCGCCTTAGCTCGAGCTGTTTTGTTCTGTCAGAGTCAGACACAGTCGTGACAATCGATGTTAAGATTGCGAGGCCGGTCTCTAGAGCATTAGTCAAAGAGTCACAAAACTTCCAAATTAACTCCAAAAAGAAAGTTTTAAGCCTAAACGAGGTTGGTACGCCAAGGCCATACACTGGTGTTTCGGAGGTTTCGGCCTCCTCGTCAGTGGATGTTTATTACGAGGTTTTAGAAACAGTCGCAAAACTATTCTGCAAAGACCTAATTCTTCAACGTCCTTCTGCAATATCTTTCGACTGCATAGACTGCGTGTCAAATCGACTCCTACAGACTTTGGAAAAGGCGAAGCTGCCAAGACGTCAGCCAGCGTTGCTGTCTTATTAACAAGCTCGCCTATGCTTCTCAATTCCGAGCAGTGAACATGGATTTCGACGTAGGTTTATCTTGAATATGGCAAATAAAGCGTCATATTGAGCTATGACTTATCAGTTAGACGTTTTTCAGTCGAGAAAGGTCTAAATGATTCCAGACTGTTGTGAGGGAGCAACGTTGTCAAAATGATTGACTGCCTCGACCACACTCCTGATTGATGGCATGTTCCTGCGAAAAAATAGACGGAGATGGCTAACCGTTGCAGGCGCTCTGTAGTGAATCGCCGCGCTATCCCATTCCAACGGTACTTATGAGCCCATTTTTGGCTAGGAGAAATTTTGACCCTTTTTATAGTTGTTTCGCTTGCATATTTTTGCTTCATTTTACTTTATTTTCCTATTTTCGTCCGAGAGATGAGTTATTATTCAGAGCATACCGATAACGTCGTTCTTGTATGGGACAGGAATACCATGGGAGTTACGCTTGTTGCTTCTAGCGAAGCAGTCGTAAAAGCTCACGATCGGTGTAAAATAAAATATTATACAGAGTGCTACAGTGATATAAAAGAGTCTTTTTGGGATAGGAGCACGTAGCACACTATCCAGGGATCTCAACTTCGAATGACTACTAAGATCTTTGCAAAAAGCTCTTATTTAGTCAAAGGAGCCGTTAATACATTTGTCTCTGGAGAGAAAAAGACCAACTGTCGTAGTGAAGAATTAGATAACAAAGAATAGTTCTTCAAAGTGATGTTACACAATGCATTAGAAAGCAGGACATTTACTACTCTTACTATCACTTTCATCTCTTTCGCTTGATTTGACCCGTATCACAGCATCTTACTTTTTAGTGTAGGAATATCAAAGTTTCTAGCATTTGGTTTGTCTCTTCACTTGCATGAGGTATCCATCTTCTTCGCAAACGCCGTAGAATGTCGTTCACTTCCGGGCAAGCAGCGCCGAACATCACTATTCCCTCGGCCATCGATCACCATCCACTATCAGCACTGAATCGTTTATTTCCAACCATTTATAGTTGAAGCATTTTGAAAAGAGTAAGGAATTTATGGAATGTGGAAGAATCATATGCGAGAAGAGTTAGTCGTATCATAAATGAATTAGTAAGTTGTGCAGGCCTCCTATTCAATCGTTGTTCCACCATATCAAATATCATCAAAGTTTTTGGTGAGCACAGCTCTACTCCCCACACAATGGAAACTCAGTACCTCGACAATACATATTGGTTGTTTTATGAGACTCGCAATATATGGTGATTCACATTTGCCACATCGTATACTAGGCAATCTATATAACAGGAAATGTATTTCTACAATTCACTTGTACATTTTTTAGTGGTGTATACATTGTTGTGCTGTTAGTAATGGCTGTAGATCATATTTTGAAAGTGCTCTATATATACCATTGAGAGGATTGTTATGAATTTACGCAAAAATTGTCAACTTTCTGCATACTGTGGTAAACTCGCTATATCTAAACGTTGTAAGAAGAATTACTGATACCAGAGAAGCGTTCCCACTGATTGTGATAAAAAAAAATGAGTACAAATCATTGCCTCTTCACAACTCAAGCAATCACTGATTACTTCTCAAGGGGATTGAACCAGAAAGCTTTTCCCCGATGAACGGGGTGCCGATTAGCAGGGAGGAATGAGACTAACAGTAATTAACACGATAAGGATACAGTTGCTGAGTAGGTGCAGCAGACCGTCGGGGTTAGCCAGTTATTGATGCAAAGCCATGGGTCCATAGTCCCAAAGGGATTAGTTCGTGCCTTTTAGTGCGTTACTATGTTGCGCCCTTTTTTGCAATTATCTTCAAGTATCGTTGAAGGTAACTCTACAGGATTATCGACTTGGTTTTGTAGCGGACTTCTATGCTTATAATGTTTATTCCTGTAATTGTGAAACTTCTACCACTGGCGGAGTTTGAATAGCTTGGTGGCACCCTGACAAAGCTCTTGATTTCTGAGGTTTGTTGCAATTTGATTACAAAGAATTGTATAAGCTTCATGCATTCTTTATTTTCATTGTTTCTTAGCAGATTTCGAATAGAGAGGTAACAAAGGAAATGAATTAGATATTAGAAAATGCTGTCATCTCAACTGGATCCATCCGATTTCTGCCTGCCTGACCAAATCCGTTGAGGGTTGGTTGTTGACAGCTTGATAGTTACTATCGAAGAAAGATCGGTAGCAAAGCGGCGGATTCTGTGGGTCAGTAGCTGCACGCAGCTTCGGTAAGCATGAAGCGCGAGTTTAGCCCCTGCCTGAATTCGATTTCGACTACTACTCAGTATTCGTGGACGAATATTCACAACGAAATTTTCCAGTACTTATGGTGCAGTTCCAGTGACTCTGGATTCTATTTGGACTGTGAACGATTTCTTGACTTTTCCATACCATACTGAATGGAATACAGAACATGACCCGCCTTATTGGAACGGATGTGTGCTCTGTTAATGGGTAGAAGTAACGCTTCACCCCTTAGTTTCCTGCTTTAGTCACTTTATACTTTGGTAAGCACTCATTTTTCCTATCTTTGTCCAGATATATATGGATCAATATCGACTGTGTAATTCTTTCTGCTCTAAAACATTATTGGATCTTTACCTAGACGTAATCAAGCTACTTCGCGAAATGTTTTTTCGAGCTCAAGAACAATCTAGTGAATAATATGGCTAACGTTTGTTGCTTGTTTTGAAAATATCTCTTCACCTAATAAGAAAGAATAAATTCGCTAGCATAGTATCTGTTTTGTGATGAGTGAACGTTTCAGTGAGCTTTGTCTGCTTCTTTGAGCCTTGGAAAGTTTACATTCATGTGTAACCTGCAGTACCGCCGAAACACTACGTAAAGCGCAAGCGAAATGTAACGTAACAACCTTAGGAAAGGCTAAAAACATTTTAAAGACTATTTATATTGAAAGTTTCTGTTGAGGTATTGGGGAAACAGTCGACCAGCCACACAAGTAGTAATGCCACTCCGTACAGCTGCGGGAACCTATATTTTCCAAGAGATTTTGTAGTAGATCATTGTAGTAGGATCCAGTCCCACATTACATGCTGGCGCTTAGCTAAGAAGAACTTCTTTTAGCACTTTCTTGAACTTTCTTGTTTAGCGTTGATTTCAGTACTCAAAACATCATCTGCTACCCACCATATCTAGTGAGATATAAGTGAGACATAAAACGTATTATAGTAGGAGAGCTCATTAGTTAGTCATGCAGTGAATCAAAAATCGAGGTGATACACAATACTCTGGTTCGATCCCTTACCCCAACTCTCTCCTGCAGTCGTCTGAATATAGGCAGGAATTCTTATACTGTATTTCTTTGCAGATTTAACTCATATATCACCACTATTAAGGTGAACTGGGATTTTCACGATAAGGGAGCTCGATCTCAACAATGTTGGTGAACACAGTTGCCTTTGCGCTATCGGCTACATCGCCCACTCTACCCTAGAGGCCAGCAACTTGTGCGTATCCGGTAATTCTTATATTTGTTCATTTTACTGTTTTAGTAGCAGTGTTATGGTGTTATAACTTCATATCCAAGAGTGTTGAGCGACATGCTAAACTTCGAGCTTCGGGCGGGAATCGAACATGACGTTGATAACACCTCCGATTGGTTCTATCTTGTGATAACAACTCCGGTACCTCATATCGGGTTAAGAGTGATGAAAATGTTGGAGCCCTCGTTGTTCACTGGTTTGGAATATTAAACCTTTACTTCAAGTGCTTTATTAAGACCACGCTAGATCTACTGAAATTTGAGCGTGATCTTAATAAAGCACTTGAGATAAAGATATAATATGACAAAAATACCAGCCAACGAGCAATCGGGTGCGCAACACTCTGTGCTAGGTGAAAGTATCACTTGACATAGAGTGTAAAACGTTCGTCTTCGATGACTTTCCGTAAGGGAGTAGAGCTCCCGAGAGGACTGAGTATAAAAATATCAAAGGCGACGGGTTCTGCCCGAATGACGAGTCTCTAAGGACGAAACACGTGTATCGGGCCCTACAAGAAACCTTTCCAGACCACATGACAAGTTGGCTCAAATAATAATGAAAGGATCTATTGAAATTTGAGTGTGGTCTTAATAAAGCACTCGAAATAAGGTTACACATATACTTGAGAAAAATGAGTGTTTAGCAAAAACTCGACTTCAGACGGAAGTTGAACTCGTGTTTCACCCATACTGTGGGCGCGCGCTGTCACTATACCACCGAAGCTCACCTTTTACTCACTGCACATTCTTTGATATCTCTATCATAGATATCAGCCACATACTGGGTTTGTAAAGCGGTACTACTTACCTACAGAATCTTTTAGAGGTTTTTGGCTGACAGTTATGACAGAACGATATTGAAGACTGAGTGGTGGGTAAGCGGTGGCTGATGTGATGCAGTGGTAGCACGCGTCCCCGCTATGCATAAAACGCGGATTCAACCCCCGTCCGAGGTCGAACTTTTGCTTGTCACTCAATTCTCTTAGGTGCATCATTGTTGTTAGTTTCCTAATAACAACAGCATAATACATCTACACATAACATAATGTCGGACAATGACAGCAATAATACAGTTGAATTGATACATAATGCATTCAGAGCGTTCTAACGCTGGGTGTAAGAGATGCAGAGGAGGTGGCTCTACTGCTCCGGAACAATCAACCTCCACAGCGTTCGGTAGTCCGCAGCTTTGTCTTAGTCAGTCAAAGCGCAAAGTTTTTATGATAAAAAGCATTCGAAGGTGTGACGCTCCGGCAAATTCGACTTCTTCCAAGCCATGAAATATTAGGTTGTCTACGACCTTTAGCCAGTCATGCAGATCCATCGCCTCCAGAAAAGTGTTTGGCTGATTGAATTGTAGACAAGCTGTCCTATCCAGACTCTTGAAAAGTAGAAATCCACCGAAAAGTCCACTGCTAATAAGAAAACCTCGTGTTTTGGCTTATCGAGAAGAAATTGTGAGCCGTCTAGCAAAGATACTTGCTCCTTTACTTTCTACCAAAGAAATGATTTGAAAAACTGCGAAAACGCTCTATGTCACAAATAATTTTCTTTGATAATACCAATAATTCAACCTAAGTGGTGATTCACTGCTCTGTTCTTCACATCATCGAAAGGTAACGTTGAAAAAAAAATTCCGATGGAATAGCACGGTCGGATATGAGCTACAACAAATAAAAATAGATAGTCTTGAAATTATGATTCTACTAATCCCCCCTTCCCTCTTAGAAGTTTACTCAGGAATATCAATAACGCTGACAGATAGGCAAAACACTGAACTTCCAACGGGAGTTGAAACCGCGTGCCATTCAATCGAGAGGTTGTGATAACCAGTGAAGAACTAGGGCTCCAACATTTTCATTACTCTTAACGCGATATGAGGTATGGGAGTTGTTATCACAAGACAGAACCAATCGAAGGTGTCAACGTCATGTTCGATTCCCGCCCGAAGCTCGAAATTTAGCATGTTGCTCAACATTCTTGGATATGTAGTTATAACATCATGACACTGCTATTAAAACAGTAAAATGAACAAATATAAGAATTACCGGATACGCACAAGTTGCTGGCCTCCAGGATACAGTGGGCGATGTAGCCGATAGCGCAAAGCCAACTGAGTTCACCAACATTGTTGAGATCGAGCTCCCTTATCGTGAAAATCCCAGTTCACCTTAATAGTGGTGATATATGAGTTAAATCTGCAAAGAAATACAGTATAAGAATTCCTGCCTATATTCAGACGACTGCAGGAGAGAGTTGGGGTAAGGGATCGAACCAGAGTATTGTGTATCACCTCGATTTCTGATTCACTGCATGACTATCTGATGAGCTCTCCTACTATAATACGTTTTATGTCTCACTTATCTCACTAGTATGGTGGGTAGCAGATGATGTTTTGAGTACTGAAATCAACGCTAAACAAGAAATTCAAGAAAGTGCCAGAAGAAGTTCTTCTTAGCTAAGCGCCAGCATGTAATGTGGGACTGGATCCTACTACAGTGATCTACAACAAAATCTTCTGGGTAATATAGGTTCCCGCAGCTGTACAGACTGGCACTACTACTTGTGTGGCTGGTCAACTGTTTCCTTAATATCTCAACAGAAACTTTCGATATAAATAGTCTTTAAAAATGTTTTTAGCCTTTCCTAAGGTTGTTACGTTACATTTCGCTTGCGCTTTACGTTGTGTATCGGCGGTACAGCAGGTCACACATGAATGTAAACTTTCCAAGGCTCAAAGAAGCAGACAAAGCTCACTGAAACGTTCATTCATCAAAAAACAACGT
>JAHQIW010001536.1:0-34956 GCA_019055375.1 Parelaphostrongylus tenuis
GTGGTTTTTTGAAAGACTAAAACAACCCATACTGATCTCCTTCTTCTGTTCAAATCTTCTTTCATAAATTCTCCATGTTCTATGAACACGCAAGATGCATGCACGAGGTGGTCTTCGTGATTAGATAACTACTCAGTTCGATTTGTTAACCTTCACACCACGAAATTTTCTTAACTGGGTCTTCGCCTTTTATCAGCAGTGCAATTTTTTCCTCTTCGTCGAGATCACTGAACATCGTTTCCGCTCACAGGCACTCTCAAAAAGATAACGATATCTTCTACGAAGCGAATTTTTGGCAAAATTTTTACTGAGTACACATGCCTTTTCCGCCCCCAGCAAAGCGATTTTATTGTTTACTGCAAAGTGGATGTGAACAGTTTTGGCGATAAAACGTCTCCTTCTCAACATTTTTTTAGCATTTCTTTTCCGCAGATGTTACTTCAAACACAGAAGAGATGATGATTTGATGAAGCATCATTAGGGCTACAAAGCGGATGTAGCATTTTATCCAGCCCATACACTCCAAAACAACTGGAGTGCGAGATAAGCATTATGATGAAGCAGGACGAAACTGAGTAGTTTTGGACGCTTCCCCGCACTGTTGCGGCCAAGATCCTGAGTTGTTTGCCTACGCGTCGGCACTGATTGTTTGCTTGTTATGGAACACTTCCCAATACACGATGTCTTGCCAATTTCAGAAAGCCAAGAGTTAATAGTGCAAAAAAAATTATCAAGCAGCCCTGCATGATATTCATGATAGAGGTCATAGGACAGCATTTTTAGCATATTTAAATTGTCGCCTAAAATTTACACTTCTCTCAGTTAGCGTAGCATATCGTATTATGAATGGGTTTACATGTCTTACCTATTCTGTGAGAAAGCCGCATTGAATACACAGCCAGCATAAATTTGTGTGCATTAGAAATTGCTTTTGTTTTCAATTAATAAGGTCAAACATTTCAACGCGGAACATACAGCACAGATTATATCTGTCACACAGAACGTCAATGAGCTTAATCCACGCAATCTTCTTCTTGAGCAAAGATCTTCTCGAGAATCCAGGAATAAAACTAGGCTGAACTTTGCGGAGTTAAACAAGAACAAACAATAACTCTGGCATCACCCCATTTGCTTGAAGGTCTACCATCGCTGAACTAATTTTGGCTGCCCACCCATCCATCAAGTAATCATGAAAGGAGGGGCTCGTTTACAACGTACAAACTCTCAACACCTAATATACATGCCGCTAGAATAATGTGCCGTGTAATGGCCTGGTTCACATTTAACATGTGGAACTTCTACAGTTTGAGAAAAACAAGGTGTCGCGTTACTCTCGCATATATAAGTGGTATACAAAATGATTTCTTTGACAACATGCGCAGTTATATTTCTAATTAGCCATTAAAGCATCTTTTATTTCGAGTGCTTTGTTTAGACCACGCTCAAATTTCAATATATCCTTTCATTATTATTTGAGTCAACTTCGGGCTGTACAAGAGCCCTTACCACACACATGACAAGTTGGCTCAAATAATAATGAAAGGATAATAAGCATCTATTTGAATTTACCAAGATATAAGCTATAAAATGAAGTCTTAGTGAAGCGGGAAGGGCTTCGCCCAAAAAAGTTCAGAAACGGATTGAGACAAAGTAAATGTACTCATATTTGCTTCCATTTGCTCTCACAGTTTCATCGAAGAGAACAGACCTTCTTTTCTGTTCTGCACACTAGAGCCTTTTCTGTAGAATTCAAGACCAATTGCGATTGACAATTTAATGGTTTAAGATTTATTTTTGATGTCAAATGAAATTATAACAGCTTAACATCTGTTAGTGCTAACAACAGCATTTAACACGTGTACGCAATGGAGTTCAGCAAAACAGAGTGCATTTCGGCATACTCGCTCCTGAAACAGGTTCATAATCACGCTGCTGTGTCTACAGAATTTCTTCAGGGCTACTCATTGAATAATTTAAATTCTGTGCAGAATCTAAAGACTTCTTTTGCCAAGGATGCGCGAGGAAACGAAGCGAATGCAAGAAATTCCTCGATCTCGCACAATAAACGTGATGATGGATCGTAGATGAAAAATAAATAAATATAAAATACATTGCTTAGCCTCAACAACGCACAGTGTTCGTCGGCTTCACAGAAGCAAATAAAACAAGGAAATTCCCCTCTCTGGCGGCGCTTCTAAATAATCTGTGTGGTCGCATAGCAACCGTTACGGAATCGTGAGACTCTGCTAACACAATTTGAAGCATCTAGCACAGGGTTTATAACTTCTTGAAGTTTTCTAGGAATCAGTCAATGGAAGATGTAAGCACGATATTTGATAGAATCAGAAATAAACATACATGAATTGTGAAACCGCTTCTAGATATGTTACACACAGTGATGGTCTATAATGTCAAGCATGTGCGAGTGCCGGAATGGAAGAACAACCACATGCACTTCAACGTTATAGACGAAACCATGAACATGGAAAGATACACCGACCCCTTGGTCTTATGGGTAACATGAAAATTTTGATTTGATCCTGCCGTTTACCGATGAAATAATGGCGAGAACCCACTTCCGTTCTCAGGCTTGCACTGTGCGCAAAATGAAGATGAGCCAATAGTTTTTGAGAGTTTTTTCTCCCCTTGTCAGTTTTGCTCATGGTGAATTAGCTTCTAATAATCATGATCCACTGAATCATCGCTGTAGCTGTTGCAAAATTTCCATCTGAAGACAGAAACCGGCAAATTGCATCATTTAGGCAGTGTTCCGATTCCATCAAATGCCCCTGTATATGAATCTGTTTGGTTTCTTCATGACCAGATGCCAAACACAGTTCGCAGACAATTCAAAAAATTGTGTAGGCTCTGCTAATTCATACAGAGGCATTTGATCGACACCAGACTTTGTATTGGCAAATACGTGGGATTTATGAGGACACCATAATATTCAACTGATAACTGCCACATTTACCGTTGCAATACTTGTACTCAATTTCTGAGTTACTCTCTTAGAAGTCCTCGGCGATTGAGGATGGAAATCGTAACACTGCCTTAATGAGGCGATTTGTCGGTTTCTGCCTTCAGATGGAAATTTTCAGACCGACGGGTTACTGGTTCACGATTATTAGAAACGAATTTACCAGGAGCAAAATTGACGAGGAAGAGAGAAAAAAATGCTAAAAATAGTGGCTCATCTTCATGGCTCTTGGCTCATTCTTCACTAACATATCAACCCCGGGAACGCTCAAAACATTCTCTCAGCCTATACTGGATGTTTGGAGCGAGGTTCAAACCCAGCCGATTTGTAGACGATCCTCACTAATGTTAAGGATTTATTGTACAAATCTTTGATGTGATTTGTTCTACAGTGATGAGCGAAAGACCATGGACATGAGACTCATGCTAACAAAATAATTGATTACTCATGTTTTTTGTGGTCCTGAAAAAAATCATTTATGTAGGGCTTGCATTTTGACACCTTTTAAGCAAACATGATGTATAAATGTAGTGTTATAATAAGTTTTACTGCACTGGTGTCATTACTTTACAAAATATGCAGATGCAGGAACCAAATGACCTCGGTTTTGTCAGCAGATTTGGGTTTCTTTGGTTTTTCGGTCCTAGCGTAGACGTCACATCTGCAGAGACTATCGTTATCACTAAAAAGTCATCATGAGCAATGTTACGGTATCAAGCTAAATTAGTGCCTTCTTTCGAATCAGTCCATCATTACTTTGATTTCCTTATTGGAGGTTAATTATGCGACTTATTCCAAGAATTTATGAACTGTGGATACTTTCACTACTCATATCATATTTCGTTTCATTCAATAAATTTGGCGAACTCATGGCGAGGAGAGTTCCAGCGCGTAACCGATTTGTCACGATCTCGAATGTCTGAGTGAATGTTGATAAGTTCATGACGATGTCAATGTTAATGGTGAGTAGAAGTCGGATATAGAGTAAAGTCTGAAACTTTTCTTTTACTTGATTAGAAGACCGAGCAGTGATATGATGACTAATGAAAAGTCGAAAAGCATTTGAACTGCGCACTGATTTCATTTTTCCCTCAATGGAGACTGTAAGAAGCGAAAGCGTGTTACAACGATCTATGTGTATGCAAAAAGTTGACAACAAATTCTAGGAAGATCTGAAGTGGTACCGAGGCAAAAGAATGTGTAGGGAGCGAAAAATTTTTGTGGCTTTTTCTGGATGTTTTCTGTTGAAATTTTATATTTAAAAACATGTGGTCTTGCAGTAGAATTGCACTGCCATAATAGATCATGATTCTTCTGCTAGGTTACTCTTGGCTCTCTATCAGAGGCTGTGGACAGCATTTCTGTAGCTGAGAATACGCTTCCCAAACAGATTTGGTATTTAATTGCTCTCGGAGAAAGAGGGATAGCTTGCTTCTCTTTGTGTTCAATATAATTATGCGATCTAAACAATTATGTATTATTGCGGTGTATCTCTTGGGATTGCTTCTCCTCTACCACTAGGTTGCTAACTATGTCAATCTTAGTATTTTCGAAGTACAAGAGAAGGGTCAGTGTCGTAGTGCTACATCATACAACTTCGGTTTCAATACATAAACTCCAAGATATCAAACTTATTTTTCAATCCATATTTGTGCAGTCTAGTTTCTAATATTACTTTGCGGATCGCAACAGTTAAATGAACAAACTCTACGAGATTATTTTGTTATTCCTATGCTTCATTTTAAACCTAATGAAAACGGGCTGTTTGGAAGATTATTTTGACTTACACCACATATACTGTTCCACTCTTTGTTGGCAGCTTTTAGTTCTTAGCTTAGATTTTTTTGCTCGGTCAAAATCTAGGTAAAGTGGTGTTGCCGTTTCTGGAGACGTAGACGATGACCCAAAAATATATGTTATCTCTAATTACCTGATCAGTCTCACGCACGCATACAAAAATGCGATGTGCACATAGTGTGGTTCATCTCAGTTGACAATACACGCTATCGCGCTCACCAAAGTGCCCAAACGCGCAAGCGTTCCATGACAAAGAAAAGTAGTGTTTTCTTTCTCTGCTATTCTAAGTGTCAGAAATCGGCGGTGGTGCTGAGATATCCAGTGATACATGATTTCTTTTCGTGAGGTGAGTGCTATGATTGACTCATTGATTAGCTCGCTAAGTGTAATCTTGCAAATGCTTAGTAGTAATGAGGGAAAGTTGTTGCACGAGCATTTTGCGATGGAAATTGTGTACATTTATGACTTTAACGTGTAGCTGTTATAAGTTCATTTTGTTAAGTAATTTCACCTATCACAACAACTAATGTTGTTAAGTTTTTAGCACCATGCACGTGATCTCAGAGTGAAAATGCCACCTGAGCAAAACTAGTGTTTGCTACACTGCCAGTCTGTCTTTTCTGGACATTTCATTTTTATTACACAGTTACAATAGTCACGGTTGCGTAAATTTCCTCAAACCCTCGATGCGAGAAGCCCTAAAGCCATCTTAACAATAACTGTACACCAGCATTAACTATCCGAAGACGTTGAAGAAACTGTGTTCAGAGAAAATTGAGAAGGGGGAAACTGGACAATATGAATCAAGCAAACAGGAGCGATATAAATGACAATTGTACGGACATGCCTGTTAAATTTGTAAACTGCTCAACATTCATCTGTTTTGCGACTACGCAACGCACTTATGTGGCCTCAAATAGAGATTCGGTTAGGTCACTGAATTTCATATTAACGATATTTTGAACATAACTTATATTCTAGAAGTAATGGCGACTGTTGGCTCTTCTCCCCATTTTCTATGCTGCGTATGGGTGCTTGTCCTTTATGATAATTTCCCTCTTAGGCCATTGACCATTCATGTCAACTGAACGCATATGGCGCAGCGGTTAGAGGTGCTCTGCACTCTGCATCGCAACATGATTCGCGCTCATGGCTTATCAAACCATCCATTCTTCTAGGGTTCGCAATTTGGTACCGGACTGATCGCATACTTCTCTGGGAGGATAAGCAGCACTGACTCGGTTCAGTGGGAGGCCACCGCGAGTCATTGTGAAAGCCAGATATGCATTCTTTACATCTTAAAGAAGGTAAATAACTGCTGACGAGTACACGGCGCATTCCTCAGGCATTGAACGAAGCCAAAAGATTTACTCTTTATGTTTTTATGTCAAATAATTGGCTTTCGTAGTTTTCTTCCTCGTATTCCATTCACTCCACTATACGATAAATGTAACAATGGATCAATGTTCATAGTCGTGGAGAAGAAGTCGTCAACAAAAATTTAGTTTAGAAACACACCATTTTGACGCAATCTAATGAATTGAAGTGTTAACCTAATCACAGGCATTCGATAGTCAGACTGATCAGGTTGTAATGCTCACCATCTCTACGGGAAAACATTCATTACCGAACTCGGTTAACGAAGACGCCAGCATCAGCGATTCCCCTCCAGACAAACATTATTCAGATGCCTTTCTTTTTGAGTGCTTTCTCAAGGCCACAGCTCAACTTCCACTATGCCAAATAATCATTTTTGAGCCACGCACGTCATGTGGTCTATTAAATGGGCTGACCTATAAAGTCCGATACACGTGTTTCGATCTTGACGGTCTCTTCAGTTGAGCAGTTACTCTTCGTCTTTAACCAATCCTCTTGGAGCGCTCAGTCCCCTATACTGAGAGTAGGCGACGACAAATATTTTACACTCTATGTCAGGTGAAACGCTCACCGAACACACAGTGTTGCACGCTCGATTGCTCTTGGCTGGTATCATTAGTATATCATACTTTCCTTATCGAGTGTTTTCTTAAGATCACAGCTCAAATTTCGTTATGCCAGATGATCATTTTTAAACCACGCATGTCATGTGGTCTGTAAATGAGCTGACTTAACTAGACCATCACGGCCGAAACACGTCTACTGGGCGCTATAAGTCGGCCCATTTGACAAACCACATGACATGCGTGGCTTAACAATGATTATCTGGCATATTATCCAGGTGATATTTTGATAGAGCTGTTGTTAAGATTACTTGCTCTTGATTACCAAAAACACCAATTAGAGCAGAAAACCGTCGTTCCTGATGGCCTGGAAGTGATAGCCAATAATGGATTAGAACCCACACCGGTAATAAACGAACCTGCATTAGCTGTTGAAGAGAAAGAGTGGTAGCAGAACAGGTGTCCTGGTTGCAGTGGCCAGCACGTGCACAAGCAAAAGGTAAGATGCGGATTGAACTCTTGCCCGAGATTTGCGTTTCGCTCAAAATTTTAGCATATATCGTTATGCCATGTGGTTAGAGGTGGCTATGGGCCGCGCAGGATGTCCATGATTCCATTTCGTGCACACTGTAACTAACTTTCTTTTTCATATCTTTTACAAGTCGTCAAATCTACTGTTCTAAACATTAGCCCACTAATCCCTTCCCAGGTCCGCCTTGTCGTTCTATGTGATCAGTCGTACGAAGATGTGGCTATATGGAACGATTTGTGTCGTCAATTGGATGTTAGGTGCCTTCCAACTAGTTCTAACCTTGCTACGGTAATACAAATCCAATTAGTGACCTATTGTCAACAAAACCATCCTTTTTGCACCGTTTTTTTTTCTCAAATTCATCGCCTACAATAACTTTGGCTGAATGAGATAGTCAGTTCTTGACTTCAACAACCATCTTTCTATTAGATATAAGTGTGATCATTGTTCATTACAGGTTTGTCTGTAGGACAGGCCGACCCAACATAATCATTCCTGTGGTGAAAAAGAAGAAAGGAGTTCAGAATGGCAAAGATGGTGAAGGCGCTAAGACTGCTGAGACGACGATAGATGTTGATGCAGAGCAGGTTATATTGGAGAAAAGAGAGTGCACTGATTCTTTGCCCTGTACTTCGCATCAAAAACAAACATATCATAGACAACCTTAGAAACATAGCGTTTTGTTCTATGGTGAATGTGAAACGTATTACTTAGTTTAATAGGTGTTACTTAGGCTTATTGATAATAGAAATTTTTTCGTATATCACTCTGCCGTGATTATTGGCATAGACAACAAATGTGAGGACAACTTAAAGTAGTACATAATGTACGTCAAGTTAAACGAGGTCTCAAACTTTGATGTGTGGTGATGTGTGTGGTGTCGTATGGATCTGAAGAGAAGTTCACAGTGTTAAACATGGGCAGCTTGACGGCAGTGGAAATGTGAATCGGTGGTCTACTGGTACAACACGCGTCACCGGTGAAATTAAGGAAGGGTTCGATTCCCGACTGAGGCCATGTTTTTGGTCACCACTCAATTCTCTTAGGTAGATATAGAAATATCTTTCACATTCTAGCTTTTACCGCACAGCAAAGCTTTTTCGATAGACACTTGGTTATCATTCAATAACTTATTTTACCGTAGCAACCAAAAGAAGATTACGTCTCGCAGTTAATGGATATGTTGCAAAGAGCGCGGTGACTCAGGACCAATGTCGCAATATCTTACCCTTATGAAATAATTCGGTCATTAATTTGTTGACCACACTTAAGTGCAGGTAGCCACAATAGTCCCTTTATATGTCTAGAAATCGTTAGGAGACTGAGTCAAAGAACAGTTTTCTCTCTGAAGATTGTGTAAAAAATCTCCGTGAATACCATGGAAGGTAAGATATGAATATCTGCTGACTCTTTTGACGGCAATTTCTCACACTGGCTCCATTGTCCCCTTGAGAGTCGAAAACCAGCGGTAATTTGCAAACTGCTCTGACCAAAAAGTGAGTATTTATTTAGATATCTAGGCTTACGTATCTAATTATCCTCGTCAGGACTCCGTTCGTTTGAGGTGGTTCATCGTATAAAAATGTTACTCATGTCTGCAATGTTTCTGCTTCATGAACTGCTTATGGCGCTACGAGATGCTGTTTATAGTGAAGATGTTGGTAAACATCGCAGAGAAGCAAAGATGTTTAAATATCACGAAAAGGCTTCCAGTGTAGAAACAATGAAGACGAAATGAGACAACCATTTATTACCTTTTTGGTTTGACAAATGGCGTGGCACTCAGCGCTTCAAATGTTAGCGGATGTTCTTTTGTGAATGCAAAGTGATGGAGAAATTAGAAATAAGAAACAAGAGAACAAGCACCAAATTGCAAAGGAAAGATGCACAAATCAAAATGAAGAACGAGAGCGAAGCACAACGATGTACAAATTGAATTCATAGCAGCTAGACACAAAAGCAATAAAAACAGTAAGCGTAACAGACGAATAAAATTATTCAAGCCTATAACCTCTCGAGCTGTCAGAGAGCAAGAAGAGGATTGTGAATTTTAGTGGGAAAAGATCATCGTAATATATTAGCATTTCAAAGGTACATAACTACGTGAGGAAAAAGTGTTCAATTTTTAGTCAGCAGCCTATTAGTATTATATTTGAAAAAGAGGCTGCAGCAACGAGTTTGGTGACTGGTAATCGTACACGCAGTAAATAGCACATAAACGCAAAAAACTGAGCAAAATCGCAACGTATAAGCCACGAAACGAAGATATAGCATGTACCTCGAGAACGACTGACACAGAGAATTTCTTGAATTGGTTGCTTCTTACAAACCTCGTTAAAACAATCGTATATAATCTTGAGAATGTTTTCAACCGCCTTTTGTCTGATGTTTTTGAGCTTTCGATTCGAGCATATACCAGTCACAAGGCATGGACTGTAAACAAACTGTCAGCGATAATCTTCGAGGCTCAACTCTTATGACAGGGAGCACGTGAACGCGAAAAAAAACCTACATATCATTACAGACTATATATAGAAACCACGGAGCTCCCTCCTTGAGGGATCCCGCCCGATTAGTCGCGAGGACACGTGGCGCGTCTCCAGGTGGTGGATAGGGGAATAAACGCAAGCCAAAAGTGACTGTGTATTTCCCAGAGACGCAGGTTGATTCAGAGGAAGAGCTCTCTGCTTCTGTAGCGGCGATTTAGAAAACTTTGTTTACGTTAAGTAGGCCAAAAGCTTGCAATCAAGCGGCTGGGAAGTAAATGGGACGAAGCTAGGAGTCGCTTCCAACAAGTGAGCTCCTCCGCTCCTCCGAGAGAAACTGGCAAGCTACTCGTGAGAACCCAGCCGCCAAGTTTAAAGCCTAGCAGGCCGTTGAGCCGTTGAGTTTCAGAATGACAAAAACAGCAATAAATATGGGCCTCATTTTCCCTTGACCCCGAAAGAGCCTCCGGTACGGCAACGCTGTGTAGGACGAGTACGGAGAGGCTACTGAAATATCAGGTCCGAATTAGCTTGCCAAAATGGAAACGGACTAAAATGACGATCTGTACCTATAATGCACAAACACTGCTCACGAATCCGCTGTAGAAGATCTACTGATTCAAGCAATAAGGATAAGGTACGACGTCATTCGCCTGGCCAAGACGAGAAGACTTCACACTTTTCACGCTGCTTATGACACCGGAGAAGAACTGTTTCTTGGAAAATGCGATTGCAGAGGTGTCGGCGGCGTTGGCGTTCTCGTCAAATCGAATTTGACCGTGAGCATCGATTCATTCGGACAACTACCAACCCTTATGGCGGTTTGTGGTTGAAACGATGTGAATCAGTCCCGGCTTTGACCATCTTCATTGTTTACGCACCAACACCAAGCTATGACGAAGACGAAGTCGAAGCTTTCTATGTGAACCTCGAAAAGTTCTTCAGAAGAAGACATGCATTCTTGAGTATTGCTGAAGATTTAACGAAAATTGGACCTAGAAGTACTCCTGAGGAACGTCACATTGGAACTTACGAACTAGAATGGAATAAACAGGGTGAGAGGCTATCTGAATTTATCATGACGATCCAAACCATCCATTTTAACTCACAAATCCAAAAGCCTCTTTCTCAACGATGGACGTGGGAGTCTCCCAATGGAGAGTATCAAAGCAAAGTAGACCACATCTTGATAAATCAAAAGTTTTGCCTGACCGATGTCACTGTTGTTTCTAATTTCTACACGGATCAGACCATCGGCTCCTTGGGGCAATGTTCCGTTTGCCGCTAAAAGTAAAGGAAACAGCTAAATTCAAATAACGAAATCCCAGAATCAAAATAAAATGGAAAGTGTTCATATAATTAGTCGGCTATTGGAAACATACGGTTTCCGACAACATCGACGAAGAATACGACCGGCTCGTAGAATAGCTTCACGATAGCGCTATGAAAGCCAAGAGTCCAAATGTCACAAAGAGACGCTTGTCTCTGCAGACACTCGAGCTGATACGTTAACGTGGAATCGCACTAGCTACAGGTAACCGAAACCTTAAGTCCGAACTTGCGAAATGCTGCAGAGAAGCGATAGAAGAAGACGTCAAGGAGAAACGAGCAGCAGCTGTGACAGATGCTGCAGAAGCTGTGAAGAGCATCGGCACAGACAGAAACAGACCAGAACAGCTGAAGAACCCACCGCCAGTTACCATCAACACCCTGGCTCGGTTCTTCACTCGCCACCTGTTAGAATGCAAGGTTCCCATTGATGGAAAACCAGCAAGACCGTGTTGTTGTTCATAAAGAAAGACCTTCACGACATAGGCAATTATAGCCCAATCTGCGTGCTGTCCTTAGTCCCTAGACTCTTCACTCGAGTCATCCTAAACAGGGTTGATAGAACACTGAAAGAAGGACAGCCACGCGAACAAGCAGGGTTCCGAAAAGGATTGAGTATCATAGACCACATCCACACGATCACAAGACTGATTGATCACAAGACTGATTAAAGTTTCACGGAGAGTACAAAATACTGCTCTGCCTCACTTTCATGGATCTAATGGAAGCCTCTGATTCAATAAAAAAAGAAGCGCTTACAGAGGCTCTGGGTAATGAGAGCGTCCTTACTCGGTACGTAACGATCGTTCGTGAGCTAAAGATTTCTTGACCAAAATATCGCCATTCTACTAAAATATCACCGTCGACGTTAGAAGAGTGCTTCGACATGGCGATACAATCTCGCTAAAATTTTTCAATGCCACCTCTCATAATGTCATGCGAACATTAGAAGGGGACGACATAGGAGTGAAAATCGACAGTCGACAATCAAACCATCTCCGGTTTTCTGATGATATTGTTCTCATAACACCAAGTATCAGCCAAGCATAACGAATTTTGACCGATTTCGACCACGCCTGTAGAAAGATTGGCGCCCAACTAAATCTGACGAAAAGGATGTTTATGAGAAACGGATGGGCTTTGAATGCCCCATCCACGCTCAACGAAACGAACATTTCCGAATGCTCCAGTTACGTCTATCTAAGTTATGAACTCAACATGATGAAGGAGATAGGTCCAGAGTTGAGCAGGATAAAACAAGCGGCATGGGGAACGTTTAAGTCCATTGAAGATGTAGAGAAGAGGATAAAGAGCATCTAACTCCGTGCCCACCTCCTCGACTCGACAATTATTCCTGCCCCTAACGTATGTAGCAGAAAGCCGGTCGCTACGTAAGCAGGATGAAAGACCACTTGGCGTTGTTGCACGCGTAGTTGAAAGGTCGATGCTACGAGTATCCCGTATCTCCCAAATGAGAAAAAGGATCTAAAGTTCCGACCTACGTCAACGATTGAAGATCAAAGACGCCGTTCTACATGCCAGGACGTCAAAAACAAGTTGAGCTGGACACGTGATGTGCTTTAACGATATCTGATGGACGAGAGCCGTTACCGACTGGATTCCTCAAGATATCAAGCGTTCTACAAGAAGACCACTGACCCGATGGTCCGATTTCTTCACGAAAAACTAGAAGAAGAATATGATGCTTAGCGAATCCCTAGACCGAGGGGGAACCACTGGTCTACTATTGCACGCGGTAGGGAAAAGTGGAAGTGTTGCTGGTGCCCGCTCGAGTCCCTCGACGATCAGTGGAACGACATATGATACAAGTGATTCCGAAAATTGCAGCTTCAGCAAAAACAAAGCTTTGAGGTATCGAAATCCCCTAATTATGTAAAGTCAATAGTAGACACAGTATTGGAAAATCACTGAGGTGGACGGTTGAGGATGAGGGACGTAGCAACGTGGTTTTCACGTGCGACAGTGTGGACAAGATAGAGCGTCAACATTTCCATACGTGACAGTCAAGCCGAGCAAAGGTGCGCCATTCGTTGGCAAAGCCCTTCACTCATCGCTTCTGCCGAGATTAGCACCATTTCTGAGAAGTGTCTCTTGATCTGATAAATGCACAACTGCGGGCGGCTTGATTCCCATCAGTAATTGGAAAACGTAGAACAACTAAGCAGAGAATGCCTTTACCCCTTTGCCTTCTACAAGTCCAATCCGTACTACGACACACGGAACTACATCTAGAATGCGCTTCCACATAGTTCTTGGTAGTGTCGTCGGGTTTATCCAACTATGTTAAGGTGATGGCACACAACTTACTTCTAGACAGCGAGCTTCCACAAAGCCTTTCATAGTGCCGTCGGGTTTGTTTATCTCTGGCACAAATTGATGCTGTCTGTTTGTGGTGTTGTTCCTAGTAGTTCTAGAGGCATCTAGATCCGATCGTTCAGCGAACAAACAACGTGAATTCGCGCTAGAGATAAATAAACCCGATGAGACTACTAAGAACTACGTGGAAGCTTTCGTTCTAAATGTAAAGCTGTGTATCGTAGTTGAGATTGGGTTTGTGAAAGTCAAAGGGTTAATGAGGCTGTTCACGTGCTACTTAAAAAATTATGATCCTCTCCGTTGAACGGCGACAAATGATCCCTTTCGCTGGGAAATAAACTTTTAATAATAGTGCTAGTAATCATTCAGAGGCTTAAATCTCTGGCTATCGGACTATGTGGTTGTTTTTTGAAAACACCCTTTCATGACGTCTCAAAATGCAAAACGAAATATGTTTTCACATCTGCAACGTAATTCTATTACTACTTCAAACATCAAGTCTAGAGTTTCTTTTAAAGCGGAGAAAAAAAAACTCCTAACTGAGTGACAAAAATCTCACTTCACATGTTACGAGCCGACGTAATACGATCAAACAACGGTGGGCCGTCGCACTGAATCTACGGCGACCATACACCCTCACCGTAGATTAGCCGCTAAACAACGAGTGGAAGATGTAAAACTCGATTTTATTATTTTATTTCTGATCCATTGCGAGGGAAAAGATCTTTCCAGAAAATAAGCACAGCATTGAAATCGAAAAAACTTACGCTATCGAATGATTACTAACTGTCTAGAGGAAGAGTTCTATCCTGTGAGAAATATGCGAGTGTGTACACAAATGTTTTCCCTTAGCTGAAGCGTTATAATATGACGTTTCAAAACACGGCTATTTAGATCAGTAGCCAAAGATTTAGGCTTTCGAGTGATTGGTAAGAGTGCAACGAAAAATCTTTGTCGATGAAAAGGAATCGTTTCTCCAAGTGTCGCCGTCTAACAAAAAAGAACCGAACCTATTTATCACGTTTACTTTTGCAGGGCAATGAAAGTATACGACTGAGTGGATTGAGAATCAACATGACCATTGTTGACTGTATGGAGAGTCATATCGCCGAAACATTAGCCAGTGTATTACTGTATTGTGCACCGCATTAGATTGTATTCAATAAATTGTACTAATAAGAACCTTGCTCATGCTCATTAAAGGAAATCCCTGAGTCATTGTCTCTATGCCGAGATTAACAGACAATCGGTTCTACAAACAAGATTACTGCCATCCACTACGCTACACGTTCACTAATTTAAGTCTTCTCATAAGCTTGCACTAGAGCGATAAGCACTAAATATTCTCACTAGAAGTGATTAAATTGGCGACATGATCTTGTTTATTTTCTGCCTGATTTCCTTATATGCGTACAATTTTGGAGGGTCGTCATTGTTGTTATGGTCAAAGGCACGGGACGATAAACGCTTACATGCCAGAAAAAATTCTTCTGATAGGCATATGCGAATTCTTGGCAATCTATTAAAGATCGTGATTCGAAGAGGATCGATAGAAGGCTGCACCATGGGCTCTACGTAGCAGTTATTCTTCTCAATAACTGCTACTTTCTTCTCCCTTCTACGCTTATTCTATCGCATATCATCAAATAATTAATATCCTAATTGTAGATAATCAAAAAGGTCAGGCAATGAGTCATAGCGACGGTTAACGACAAGGGCTGGTAGGTGGACAGGTTTTTTGGCTTGCAGCTGGCGTTTCGTACGGTTTCCAGACAAAGGACAGACAGAAGAACTCTCGAGCGACTGTCAAATGGCACATCTCCGATGGCATTCCATTCGTCTCAGATTGCTCCGTAGTTTGGTAGTTCCATAGCTCCAGTGTTGCAGAGTCCCAGTTATTCATCTAACTTCGTTCATACCTATTCGCTCAACTACATATCGTCAGACTGTTATTTGTATTGTTATTATTGCCATAAACAGTTATAACCCAAACGTGAATTCTTTCCGTGCTTAGTAAAAAAAATGAAATATCTCGAAAATTTAAATTCTAAACGTTTTCCAACGATTCTGGACCCTCAACATGTTTCACTGCGGAGGGATACATCATAAAAGTTGTAAATGCGACTAGCACGACATACTAGAATTTCAGATACATTCACCAAGTATTCCTCTCGTACATTTCAGTAATGGGAAATTGTCAATTCTCAAACGAACTTCGTGGTCTCAATAACTCCTCCACTGGTTCACCATATATGCTTGAGTTTTCGATATGATTCGTGGTTTTCTCAACAAATTGTTTATTTTACCAACTATTCACTTCAATTTGTTGCATAGAGCTCATCAACATGTTTCTAGCATTTGAAAAATGCCCATGTGGATTCTCAACGTAACTATAAAAGTGCTTCATTTCCACTTTCTGGTAGAATGGACAATTGGAAATTATTGTGGCTTGCAAATCTAACCTCATTGGGTATATTATGTCGTTGTCACGAGAAGTAAGAATACTTTAGTTTACAAATCTGTCTCAATCACTGTGAATTAACATGTCTATTAGATGAAGGCGACACAATCCCCTTGGCCAACTGAGTCTCTCCTACTTCATTGCGTTGGCGAAGCATGCTACTGAAGAATTTACTCTTGCTATGGTGATCTCTATAATGAGTTTAGTACTAATGTCGAATTAACAAAAATAAATATGTCGCGAAAATAATCAATAGCTTACAACAATACGATTTAAAGCTGGATGAGACCTCTATCGACACTTTGAGTTCAAGGTCACGGCGCTAGCTCCTCTCTGCCGCCGCGCGCGAAGGCAATTAGTCCGTAATGCCGGGTGGTTGGTCATGCCCGCCATTAGGAATAAGTTTGGTGGTTCGATCTGCTGTCAAGACGAGCGGAAGAGACAGTGTGTAGAATTAGTCGCGCTCGAGCCGTCTACAAGAAGTTCCATATTTTTGCACTCCATTTCGCTAGCATATCCGCTACGTGCCATTCTCGCATGAGTAGCAAGCGAATTTGTTCTCATGGCAGCTCCATATGAAAGCAAGTATAGGCAAGTTGTGTACTAAAACGTTCGCAAAAAAATGCGCAGTCTAGCATTACCAAAACTAAGCCGTTTCAATTACACCTGGCTAGGAAATTTGATGTTTATTCATCTACTTCCAAAACTTATGGAACGACGTAATAACCACTTTTAGCAATTGTATAATGTTACAAACATCCGATGTTGAAGGATATGCAAAATTCTAAATCACGGACACGATTTGAGTCCGTGTTTCACATAAAATGAAGACATGCGCTAGTCACCGCCTTATCGAGGCTCCTGTTTTGTTAACATTATTTTTGCGATACAAGATGTCGACATGTCAGCAGCCTACAGTTAACGGTTTGGCCTGGTTAATATGAAACGGCAGTGAACTCAGTTATGGTGACAGAAGAAATTCAATGATCATTAAATGTCTAGCGGAAAAGCTCTGCTGTACCTGAAAGTAAAGTACACCCTCCATATTATCGATACTTCAATTATCGAACGGTTATTAGAACACTCAAAAAGATCAGAAAAGGTCTTTTTCCGAGGGCTCAAAACAGGATGCGGACATCGAAATAAATCCGCATTTACGAAACATAAGGTTCTTTTGACTGTTACAGCGCTCTACGAAGTTCTATCCAATACCAGGTGCACTGTTGAGATTGCTAGGATTTGCCCCATCCCACAATTATCTAATGCTCATGAAAGAAAATTTATCCCGCGAGAAATGCTCGAATGTGTAACAAAATCTCATTTTAGCTGGCACAGCGTGAAAAACAGACCTTTTGAGAAACAAAATTCATCGCTCAAATTTACTTAAATTCAGTTATCGAATGATTTGCGAAACTTTCAGCGAAAGGTAAAAGTACGTCTTCACACCACGGCTCATACACGGTGGAGATAACGAAAAAGAACCGTGTGCTTCCATCTCTTCTTCGCATACCATGGCTGTAAATAAAGAATTTGTACAAAACTACGCACTGATCGGAGACGGGAATCTGAAATGCATTAAAAAAAATAGTGAGAATTATCGATGAAGTGGGATGATATGCAGTAAGCAGCACTATTTTTGACGAACTATTCACTGTTTCTCATTTTTCAGCCAGTATGATGAATTCAATGTATTTTAGGTGTCAGAGTATGCGAAAACTGAAAGAAATAGAAGATAAATCAGAATCACTTGTATCATATGTCGTTCCACTGATCGTCGAGGGACTCGAGCGGGCACCAGCAACACTTCCACTTTTCCCTACCGCGTGCAATAGTAGACCAGTGGTTCCCCCTCGGTCTAGGGATTCGCTGAGCATCATATTCTTCTTCTAGTTTTTCGTGAAGAAATCGAACCATCGGGTCAGTGGTCTTCTTGTAGAACGCTTGATATCTTGAAGAATCCAGTCGGTAACGGTTCTCGTCCATCAGATATCGTTAAAGCACATCACGTGTCCAGCTCAACTTGTTTTTGACGTCCTGGCATGTAGAACGGCGTCTTTAATCTTCAATCGTTGACGTAGGTCGGAACTTTAGATCCTTTTTCTCATTTGGGAGATACGGGATACTCGTAGCATCGACCTTTCAACTACGCGTGCAACAACGCCAAGTGGTCTTTCATCCTGCTTACGTAGCGACCGGCTTTCTGCTACATACGTTAGGGGCAGGAATAATTGTTGAGTCGAGGAGGTGGGCACGGAGTTAGATGCTCTTTATCCTCTTCTCTACATCTTCAATGGACTTAAACGTTCCCCATGCCGCTTGTTTTATCCTGCTCAACTCTGGACCTATCTCCTTCATCATGTTGAGTTCATAACTTAGATAGACGTAACTGGAGCATTCGGAAATGTTCGTTTCGTTGAGCGTGGATGGGGCATTCAAAGCCCATCCGTTTCTCATAAACATCCTTTTCGTCAGATTTAGTTGGGCGCCAATCTTTCTACAGGCGTGGTCGAAATCGGTCAAAATTCGTTATGCTTGGCTGATACTTGGTGTTATGAGAACAATATCATCAGAAAACCGGAGATGGTTTGATTGTCGACTGTCGATTTTCACTCCTATGTCGTCCCCTTCTAATGTTCGCATGACATTATGAGAGGTGGCATTGAAAAATTTTAGCGAGATTGTATCGCCATGTCGAAGCACTCTTCTAACGTCGACGGTGATATTTTAGTAGAATGGCGATATTTTGGTCAAGAAATCTTTAGCTCACGAACGATCGTTACGTACCGAGTAAGGACGCTCTCATTACCCAGAGCCTCTGTAAGCGCTTCTTTTTTTATTGAATCAGTGGCTTCCATTAGATCCATGAAAGTGAGGCAGAGCAGTATTTTGTACTCTCCGTGAAACTTTAATCAGTCTTGTGATCAATCAATCTTGTGATCGTGTGGATGTGGTCTATGATACTCAATCCTTTTCGGAACCCTGCTTGTTCGCGTGGCTGTCCTTCTTTCAGTGTTCTATCAACCCTGTTTAGGATGACTCGAGTGAAGAGTCTAGGGACTAAGGACAGCACGCAGATTGGGCTATAATTGCCTATGTCGTGAAGGTCTTTCTTTATGAACAACAACACGGTCTTGCTGGTTTTCCATCAATGGGAACCTTGCATTCTAACAGGCGGCGAGTGAAGAACCGAGCCAGGGTGTTGATGGTAACTGGCGGTGGGTTCTTCAGCTGTTCTGGTCTGTTTCTGTCTGTGCCGATGCTCTTCACAGCTTCTGCAGCATCTGTCACAGCTGCTGCTCGTTTCTCCTTGACGTCTTCTTCTATCGCTTCTCTGCAGCATTTCGCAAGTTCGGACTTAAGGTTTCGGTTACCTGTAGCTAGTGCGATTCCACGTTAACGTATCAGCTCGAGTGTCTGCAGAGACAAGCGTCTCTTTGTGACATTTGGACTCTTGGCTTTCATAGCGCTATCGTGAAGCTATTCTACGAGCCGGTCGTATTCTTCGTCGATGTTGTCGGAAACCGTATGTTTCCAATAGCCGACTAATTATATGAACACTTTCCATTTTATTTTGATTCTGGGATTTCGTTATTTGAATTTAGCTGTTTCCTTTACTTTTAGCGGCAAACGGAACATTGCCCCAAGGAGCCGATGGTCTGATCCCGTGTAGAAATTAGAAACAACAGTGACATCGGTCAGGCAAAACTTTTGATTTATCAAGATGTGGTCTACTTTGCTTTGATACTCTCCATTGGGAGACTCCCACGTCCATCGTTGAGAAAGAGGCTTTTGGATTTGTGAGATAAAATGGATGGTTTGGATCGTCATGATAAATTCAGATAGCCTCTCACCCTGTTTATTCCATTCTAGTCCGTAAGTTCCAATGTGACGTTCCTCAGGAGTACTTCTAGGTCCAATTTTCGTTAATCTTCAGCATACTCAAGAATGCATGTCTTCTTTGAAGAACTTTTCGAGGTTCACATAGAAAGCTTCGACTTCGTCTTCGTCATAGCTTGGTGTTGGTGCGTAAACAATGAAGATGGTCAAAGCCGGGACTGATTCACATCGTTTCAACCACAAACCGCCATAAGGGTTGGTAGTTGTCCGAATGAATCGATGCTCACGGTCAAATTCGATTTGACGAGAACGCCAACGCCGCCGACACCTCTGCAATCGCATTTTCCAAGAAACAGTTCTTCTCCGGTGTCATAAGCAGCGTGAAAAGTGTGAAGTCTTCTCGTCTTGGCCAGGCGAATGACGTCGTAACTTATCCTTATTGCTTGAATCAGTAGATCTTCTACAGCGGATTCGTGAGCAGTGTTTGTGCATTATAGGTACAGATCGTCATTTTAGTCCGTTTCCATTTTGGCAAGCTAATTCGGACCTGATATTTCAGTAGCCTCTCCGTACTCGTCCTACACAGCGTTGCCGTACCGGAGGCTCTTTCGGGGTCAAGGGAAAATGAGGCCCATATTTATTGCTGTTTTTGTCATTCTGAAACTCAACGGCTCAACGGCCTGCTAGGCTTTAAACTTGGCGGCTGGGTTCTCACGAGTAGCTTGCCAGTTTCTCTCGGAGGAGCGGAGGAGCTCACTTGTTGGAAGCGACTCCTAGCTTCGTCCCATTTACTTCCCAGCCGCTTGATTGCAAGCTTTTGGCCTACTTACTGTAACTACAAAGTTTTCTAAATCGCCGCTACAGAAGCAGAGAGCTCTTCCTCTGAATCAACCTGCGTCTCTGGGAAATACACAGTCACTTTTGGCTTGCGTTTATTCCCCTATCCACCATCTGGAGACGCGCCACGTGTCCTCGCGACTAATCGGGCGGGATCCCTCAAGGAGGGAGCTCCGTGGTTTCTATATATAGTCTGTAATGATATGTAGGTTTTTTTTCGCGTTCACGTGCTCCCTGTCATAGGAATTGAGCCTCGAAGATTATCGCTGACAGTTTGTTTACAGTCCATGCCTTGTGACTGGTATATGCTCGAATCGAAAGCTCAAAAACATCAGACAAAAGGCGGTTGAAAACATTCTCAAGATTATATACGATTGTTTTAACGAGGTTTGTAAGAAGCAACCAATTCAAGAAATTCTCTGTGTCAGTCGTTCTCGAGGTACATGCTATATCTTCGTTTCGTGGCTTATACGTTGCGATTTTGCTCAGTTTTTTGCGTTTATGTGCTATTTACTGCGTGTACGATTACCAGTCACCAAACTCGTTGCTGCAGCCTCTTTTTCAAATATAATACTAATAGGCTGCTGACTAAAAATTGAACACTTTTTCCTCACGTAGTTATGTACCTTTGAAATGCTAATATATTACGATGATCTTTTCCCACTAAAATTCACAATCCTCTTCTTGCTCTCTGACAGCTCGAGAGGTTATAGGCTTGAATAATTTTATTCGTCTGTTACGCTTACTGTTTTTATTGCTTTTGTGTCTAGCTGCTATGAATTCAATTTGTACATCGTTGTGCTTCGCTCTCGTTCTTCATTTTGATTTGTGCATCTTTCCTTTGCAATTTGGTGCTTGTTCTCTTGTTTCTTATTTCTAATTTCTCCATCACTTTGCATTCACAAAAGAACATCCGCTAACATTTGAAGCGCTGAGTGCCACGCCATTTGTCAAACCAAAAAGGTAATAAATGGTTGTCTCATTTCGTCTTCATTGTTTCTACACTGGAAGCCTTTTCGTGATATTTAAACATCTTTGCTTCTCTGCGATGTTTACCAACATCTTCACTATAAACAGCATCTCGTAGCGCCATAAGCAGTTCATGAAGCAGAAACATTGCAGACATGAGTAACATTTTTATACGATGAACCACCTCAAACGAACGGAGTCCTGACGAGGATAATTAGATACGTAAGCCTAGATATCTAAATAAATACTCACTTTTTGGTCAGAGCAGTTTGCAAATTACCGCTGGTTTTCGACTCTCAAGGGGACAATGGAGCCAGTGTGAGAAATTGCCGTCAAAAGAGTCAGCAGATATTCATATCTTACCTTCCATGGTATTCACGGAGATTTTTTACACAATCTTCAGAGAGAAAACTGTTCTTTGACTCAGTCTCCTAACGATTTCTAGACATATAAAGGGACTATTGTGGCTACCTGCACTTAAGTGTGGTCAACAAATTAATGACCGAATTATTTCATAAGGTAAGATATTGCGACATTGGTCCTGAGTCACCGCGCTCTTTGCAACATATCCATTAACTGCGAGACGTAATCTTCTTTTGGTTGCTACGGTAAAATAAGTTATTGAATGATAACCAAGTGTCTATCGAAAAAGCTTTGCTGTGCGGTAAAAGCTAGAATGTGAAAGATATTTTTATATCTACCTAAGAGAATTGAGTGGTGACCAAAAACATGGCCTCAGTCGGGAATCGAACCCTTCCTTAATTTCACCGGTGACGCGTGTTGTACCAGTAGACCACCGATTCACATTTCCACTGCCGTCAAGCTGCCCATGTTTAACACTGTGAACTTCTCTTCAGATCCATACGACACCACACACATCACCACACATCAAAGTTTGAGACCTCGTTTAACTTGACGTACATTATGTACTACTTTAAGTTGTCCTCACATTTGTTGTCTATGCCAATAATCACGGCAGAGTGATATACGAAAAAATTTCTATTATCAATAAGCCTAAGTAACACCTATTAAACTAAGTAATACGTTTCACATTCACCATAGAACAAAACGCTATGTTTCTAAGGTTGTCTATGATATGTTTGTTTTTGATGCGAAGTACAGGGCAAAGAATCAGTGCACTCTCTTTTCTCCAATATAACCTGCTCTGCATCAACATCTATCGTCGTCTCAGCAGTCTTAGCGCCTTCACCATCTTTGCCATTCTGAACTCCTTTCTTCTTTTTCACCACAGGAATGATTATGTTGGGTCGGCCTGTCCTACAGACAACCTGTAATGAACAATGATCACACTTATATCTAATAGAAAGATGGTTGTTGAAGTCAAGAACTGACTATCTCATTCAGCCAAAGTTATTGTAGGCGATGAATTTGAGAAAAAAAAACGGTGCAAAAAGGATGGTTTTGTTGACAATAGGTCACTAATTGGATTTGTATTACCGTAGCAAGGTTAGAACTAGTTGGAAGGCACCTAACATCCAATTGACGACACAAATCGTTCCATATAGCCACATCTTCGTACGACTGATCACATAGAACGACAAGGCGGACCTGGGAAGGGATTAGTGGGCTAATGTTTAGAACAGTAGATTTGACGACTTGTAAAAGATATGAAAAAGAAAGTTAGTTACAGTGTGCACGAAATGGAATCATGGACATCCTGCGCGGCCCATAGCCACCTCTAACCACATGGCATAACGATATATGCTAAAATTTTGAGCGAAACGCAAATCTCGGGCAAGAGTTCAATCCGCATCTTACCTTTTGCTTGTGCACGTGCTGGCCACTGCAACCAGGACACCTGTTCTGCTACCACTCTTTCTCTTCAACAGCTAATGCAGGTTCGTTTATTACCGGTGTGGGTTCTAATCCATTATTGGCTATCACTTCCAGGCCATCAGGAACGACGGTTTTCTGCTCTAATTGGTGTTTTTGGTAATCAAGAGCAAGTAATCTTAACAACAGCTCTATCAAAATATCACCTGGATAATATGCCAGATAATCATTGTTAAGCCACGCATGTCATGTGGTTTGTCAAATGGGCCGACTTATAGCGCCCAGTAGACGTGTTTCGGCCGTGATGGTCTAGTTAAGTCAGCTCATTTACAGACCACATGACATGCGTGGTTTAAAAATGATCATCTGGCATAACGAAATTTGAGCTGTGATCTTAAGAAAACACTCGATAAGGAAAGTATGATATACTAATGATACCAGCCAAGAGCAATCGAGCGTGCAACACTGTGTGTTCGGTGAGCGTTTCACCTGACATAGAGTGTAAAATATTTGTCGTCGCCTACTCTCAGTATAGGGGACTGAGCGCTCCAAGAGGATTGGTTAAAGACGAAGAGTAACTGCTCAACTGAAGAGACCGTCAAGATCGAAACACGTGTATCGGACTTTATAGGTCAGCCCATTTAATAGACCACATGACGTGCGTGGCTCAAAAATGATTATTTGGCATAGTGGAAGTTGAGCTGTGGCCTTGAGAAAGCACTCAAAAAGAAAGGCATCTGAATAATGTTTGTCTGGAGGGGAATCGCTGATGCTGGCGTCTTCGTTAACCGAGTTCGGTAATGAATGTTTTCCCGTAGAGATGGTGAGCATTACAACCTGATCAGTCTGACTATCGAATGCCTGTGATTAGGTTAACACTTCAATTCATTAGATTGCGTCAAAATGGTGTGTTTCTAAACTAAATTTTTGTTGACGACTTCTTCTCCACGACTATGAACATTGATCCATTGTTACATTTATCGTATAGTGGAGTGAATGGAATACGAGGAAGAAAACTACGAAAGCCAATTATTTGACATAAAAACATAAAGAGTAAATCTTTTGGCTTCGTTCAATGCCTGAGGAATGCGCCGTGTACTCGTCAGCAGTTATTTACCTTCTTTAAGATGTAAAGAATGCATATCTGGCTTTCACAATGACTCGCGGTGGCCTCCCACTGAACCGAGTCAGTGCTGCTTATCCTCCCAGAGAAGTATGCGATCAGTCCGGTACCAAATTGCGAACCCTAGAAGAATGGATGGTTTGATAAGCCATGAGCGCGAATCATGTTGCGATGCAGAGTGCAGAGCACCTCTAACCGCTGCGCCATATGCGTTCAGTTGACATGAATGGTCAATGGCCTAAGAGGGAAATTATCATAAAGGACAAGCACCCATACGCAGCATAGAAAATGGGGAGAAGAGCCAACAGTCGCCATTACTTCTAGAATATAAGTTATGTTCAAAATATCGTTAATATGAAATTCAGTGACCTAACCGAATCTCTATTTGAGGCCACATAAGTGCGTTGCGTAGTCGCAAAACAGATGAATGTTGAGCAGTTTACAAATTTAACAGGCATGTCCGTACAATTGTCATTTATATCGCTCCTGTTTGCTTGATTCATATTGTCCAGTTTCCCCCTTCTCAATTTTCTCTGAACACAGTTTCTTCAACGTCTTCGGATAGTTAATGCTGGTGTACAGTTATTGTTAAGATGGCTTTAGGGCTTCTCGCATCGAGGGTTTGAGGAAATTTACGCAACCGTGACTATTGTAACTGTGTAATAAAAATGAAATGTCCAGAAAAGACAGACTGGCAGTGTAGCAAACACTAGTTTTGCTCAGGTGGCATTTTCACTCTGAGATCACGTGCATGGTGCTAAAAACTTAACAACATTAGTTGTTGTGATAGGTGAAATTACTTAACAAAATGAACTTATAACAGCTACACGTTAAAGTCATAAATGTACACAATTTCCATCGCAAAATGCTCGTGCAACAACTTTCCCTCATTACTACTAAGCATTTGCAAGATTACACTTAGCGAGCTAATCAATGAGTCAATCATAGCACTCACCTCACGAAAAGAAATCATGTATCACTGGATATCTCAGCACCACCGCCGATTTCTGACACTTAGAATAGCAGAGAAAGAAAACACTACTTTTCTTTGTCATGGAACGCTTGCGCGTTTGGGCACTTTGGTGAGCGCGATAGCGTGTATTGTCAACTGAGATGAACCACACTATGTGCACATTGCATTTTTGTATGCGTGCGTGAGACTGATCAGGTAATTAGAGATAACATATATTTTTGGTCATCGTCTACGTCTCCAGAAACGGCAACACCACTTTACCTAGATTTTGACCGAGCAAAAAAATCTAAGCTAAGAACTAAAAGCTGCCAACAAAGAGTGGAACAGTATATGTGGTGTAAGTCAAAATAATCTTCCAAACAGCCCGTTTTCATTAGGTTTAAAATGAAGCATAGGAATAACAAAATAATCTCGTAGAGTTTGTTCATTTAACTGTTGCGATCCGCAAAGTAATATTAGAAACTAGACTGCACAAATATGGATTGAAAAATAAGTTTGATATCTTGGAGTTTATGTATTGAAACCGAAGTTGTATGATGTAGCACTACGACACTGACCCTTCTCTTGTACTTCGAAAATACTAAGATTGACATAGTTAGCAATTTAGTGGTAGAGGAGAAGCAATCCCAAGAGATACACCGCAATAATACATAATTGTTTAGATCGCATAATTATATTGAACACAAAGAGAAGCAAGCTATCCCTCTTTCTCCGAGAGCAATTAAATACCAAATCTGTTTGGGAAGCGTATTCTCAGCTACAGAAATGCTGTCCACAGCCTCTGATAGAGAGCCAAGAGTAACCTAGCAGAAGAATCATGATCTATTATGGCAGTGCAATTCTACTGCAAGACCACATGTTTTTAAATATAAAATTTCAACAGAAAACATCCAGAAAAAGCCACAAAAATTTTTCGCTCCCTACACATTCTTTTGCCTCGGTACCACTTCAGATCTTCCTAGAATTTGTTGTCAACTTTTTGCATACACATAGATCGTTGTAACACGCTTTCGCTTCTTACAGTCTCCATTGAGGGAAAAATGAAATCAGTGCGCAGTTCAAATGCTTTTCGACTTTTCATTAGTCATCATATCACTGCTCGGTCTTCTAATCAAGTAAAAGAAAAGTTTCAGACTTTACTCTATATCCGACTTCTACTCACCATTAACATTGACATCGTCATGAACTTATCAACATTCACTCAGACATTCGAGATCGTGACAAATCGGTTACGCGCTGGAACTCTCCTCGCCATGAGTTCGCCAAATTTATTGAATGAAACGAAATATGATATGAGTAGTGAAAGTATCCACAGTTCATAAATTCTTGGAATAAGTCGCATAATTAACCTCCAATAAGGAAATCAAAGTAATGATGGACTGATTCGAAAGAAGGCACTAATTTAGCTTGATACCGTAACATTGCTCATGATGACTTTTTAGTGATAACGATAGTCTCTGCAGATGTGACGTCTACGCTAGGACCGAAAAACCAAAGAAACCCAAATCTGCTGACAAAACCGAGGTCATTTGGTTCCTGCATCTGCATATTTTGTAAAGTAATGACACCAGTGCAGTAAAACTTATTATAACACTACATTTATACATCATGTTTGCTTAAAAGGTGTCAAAATGCAAGCCCTACATAAATGATTTTTTTCAGGACCACAAAAAACATGAGTAATCAATTATTTTGTTAGCATGAGTCTCATGTCCATGGTCTTTCGCTCATCACTGTAGAACAAATCACATCAAAGATTTGTACAATAAATCCTTAACATTAGTGAGGATCGTCTACAAATCGGCTGGGTTTGAACCTCGCTCCAAACATCCAGTATAGGCTGAGAGAATGTTTTGAGCGTTCCCGGGGTTGATATGTTAGTGAAGAATGAGCCAAGAGCCATGAAGATGAGCCACTATTTTTAGCATTTTTTTCTCTCTTCCTCGTCAATTTTGCTCCTGGTAAATTCGTTTCTAATAATCGTGAACCAGTAACCCGTCGGTCTGAAAATTTCCATCTGAAGGCAGAAACCGACAAATCGCCTCATTAAGGCAGTGTTACGATTTCCATCCTCAATCGCCGAGGACTTCTAAGAGAGTAACTCAGAAATTGAGTACAAGTATTGCAACGGTAAATGTGGCAGTTATCAGTTGAATATTATGGTGTCCTCATAAATCCCACGTATTTGCCAATACAAAGTCTGGTGTCGATCAAATGCCTCTGTATGAATTAGCAGAGCCTACACAATTTTTTGAATTGTCTGCGAACTGTGTTGGCATCTGGTCATGAAGAAACCAAACAGATTCATATACAGGGGCATTTGATGGAATCGGAACACTGCCTAAATGATGCAATTTGCCGGTTTCTGTCTTCAGATGGAAATTTTGCAACAGCTACAGCGATGATTCAGTGGATCATGATTATTAGAAGCTAATTCACCATGAGCAAAACTGACAAGGGGAGAAAAAACTCTCAAAAACTATTGGCTCATCTTCATTTTGCGCACAGTGCAAGCCTGAGAACGGAAGTGGGTTCTCGCCATTATTTCATCGGTAAACGGCAGGATCAAATCAAAATTTTCATGTTACCCATAAGACCAAGGGGTCGGTGTATCTTTCCATGTTCATGGTTTCGTCTATAACGTTGAAGTGCATGTGGTTGTTCTTCCATTCCGGCACTCGCACATGCTTGACATTATAGACCATCACTGTGTGTAACATATCTAGAAGCGGTTTCACAATTCATGTATGTTTATTTCTGATTCTATCAAATATCGTGCTTACATCTTCCATTGACTGATTCCTAGAAAACTTCAAGAAGTTATAAACCCTGTGCTAGATGCTTCAAATTGTGTTAGCAGAGTCTCACGATTCCGTAACGGTTGCTATGCGACCACACAGATTATTTAGAAGCGCCGCCAGAGAGGGGAATTTCCTTGTTTTATTTGCTTCTGTGAAGCCGACGAACACTGTGCGTTGTTGAGGCTAAGCAATGTATTTTATATTTATTTATTTTTCATCTACGATCCATCATCACGTTTATTGTGCGAGATCGAGGAATTTCTTGCATTCGCTTCGTTTCCTCGCGCATCCTTGGCAAAAGAAGTCTTTAGATTCTGCACAGAATTTAAATTATTCAATGAGTAGCCCTGAAGAAATTCTGTAGACACAGCAGCGTGATTATGAACCTGTTTTAGGAGCGAGTATGCCGAAATGCACTCTGTTTTGCTGAACTCCATTGCGTACACGTGTTAAATGCTGTTGTTAGCACTAACAGATGTTAAGCTGTTATAATTTCATTTGACATCAAAAATAAATCTTAAACCATTAAATTGTCAATCGCAATTGGTCTTGAATTCTACAGAAAAGGCTCTAGTGTGCAGAACAGAAAAGAAGGTCTGTTCTCTTCGATGAAACTGTGAGAGCAAATGGAAGCAAATATGAGTACATTTACTTTGTCTCAATCCGTTTCTGAACTTTTTTGGGCGAAGCCCTTCCCGCTTCACTAAGACTTCATTTTATAGCTTATATCTTGGTAAATTCAAATAGATGCTTATTATCCTTTCATTATTATTTGAGCCAACTTGTCATGTGTGTGGTAAGGGCTCTTGTACAGCCCGAAGTTGACTCAAATAATAATGAAAGGATATATTGAAATTTGAGCGTGGTCTAAACAAAGCACTCGAAATAAAAGATGCTTATTAATGGCTAATTAGAAATATAACTGCGCATGTTGTCAAAGAAATCATTTTGTATACCACTTATATATGCGAGAGTAACGCGACACCTTGTTTTTCTCAAACTGTAGAAGTTCCACATGTTAAATGTGAACCAGGCCATTACACGGCACATTATTCTAGCGGCATGTATATTAGGTGTTGAGAGTTTGTACGTTGTAAACGAGCCCCTCCTTTCATGATTACTTGATGGATGGGTGGGCAGCCAAAATTAGTTCAGCGATGGTAGACCTTCAAGCAAATGGGGTGATGCCAGAGTTATTGTTTGTTCTTGTTTAACTCCGCAAAGTTCAGCCTAGTTTTATTCCTGGATTCTCGAGAAGATCTTTGCTCAAGAAGAAGATTGCGTGGATTAAGCTCATTGACGTTCTGTGTGACAGATATAATCTGTGCTGTATGTTCCGCGTTGAAATGTTTGACCTTATTAATTGAAAACAAAAGCAATTTCTAATGCACACAAATTTATGCTGGCTGTGTATTCAATGCGGCTTTCTCACAGAATAGGTAAGACATGTAAACCCATTCATAATACGATATGCTACGCTAACTGAGAGAAGTGTAAATTTTAGGCGACAATTTAAATATGCTAAAAATGCTGTCCTATGACCTCTATCATGAATATCATGCAGGGCTGCTTGATAATTTTTTTTGCACTATTAACTCTTGGCTTTCTGAAATTGGCAAGACATCGTGTATTGGGAAGTGTTCCATAACAAGCAAACAATCAGTGCCGACGCGTAGGCAAACAACTCAGGATCTTGGCCGCAGCAGTGCGGGGAAGCGTCCAAAACTACTCAGTTTCGTCCTGCTTCATCATAATGCTTATCTCGCACTCCAGTTGTTTTGGAGTGTATGGGCTGGATAAAATGCTACATCCGCTTTGTAGCCCTAATGATGCTTCATCAAATCATCATCTCTTCTGTGTTTGAAGTAACATCTGCGGAAAAGAAATGCTAAAAAAATGTTTGAGAAGGAGACGTTTTATCGCCAAAACTGTTCACATCCACTTTGCAGTAAACAATAAAATCGCTTTGCTGGGGGCGGAAAAGGCATGTGTACTCAGTAAAAATTTTGCCAAAAATTCGCTTCGTAGAAGATATCGTTATCTTTTTGAGAGTGTCTGTGGAGCGGAAACGATGTTCAGTGATCTCGACGAAGAGGAAAAAATTGCACTGCTGATAAAAGGCGAAGACCCAGTTAAGAAAATTTCGTGGTGTGAAGGTTAACAAATCGAACTGAGTAGTTATCTAATCACGAAGACCACCTCGTGCATGCATCTTGCGTGTTCATAGAACATGGAGAATTTATGAAAGAAGATTTGAACAGAAGAAGGAGATCAGTATGGGTTGTTTTAGTCTTTCAAAAAACCACGGGCCCAATAAGGCACAGTAAATTGTGTGCCCACTTTTTGATCCAATAGTCTTCCTGCGCTCAATTATGCAGCAAAAATGTAAACTGATATTCGGCAGCTTCAAAAATCTGAGCCGCTCACACGACACTTGAACAAGGTCCGCTGAAATCTATTCGGTGCTCAGAACATCTTATTGGCTTGTGCAGTTCAGATTTGGGAAGTTATTACATCGTCGAAATGCAAATTATATATACATCGATAGCGGAGCACTGATGAACTGATCACACAAAAAGGAGAGTGAGTGACTGATGAACAATTAATACAGTGGAGTTGACTTCAATAAGTGCTCTCTTGGACAACCATCCATACGGCAGCTGGACGCGTTTGTGATAGTTCAGGAATTTGGAGATGGCCTTTGCGTCATCATGTTCGAGATGCACCATCATCAGGGGCGATATTTGCATGATAGAGATGTGAATGAAAATTGTGCTGGAGCCCGCACTACTATTGAAGGTGAGCCGTCGAAGTGCTTGAGTATCCAAGCAAGTAAGATCGTGAATCGTTGACACATATATGGGGCGATAAATATATGAGGTTGTGGTTATTTGAGACCAGGTGGAAAAGATCCAGATGATTTTCCTTCACTGTGGTAGTGTGCATTATTAAGGTTTTCTAAAGTGTAGATGTAATGTAAATGTGTACTCGCTCTGCGAGAACTCGTCTATAAAAGTGCGACTTCCTATTATATTTCCACACACTACCTTTCTGATTGATGAGTGTTTTCAGCTATTCGTGACAATTCTCTACTGCTAGTGTAGCATTCTATTGAAAAAGCTTACTTTGGAACTTAAGGCTTTTATAGCGTGCCACCGTGGTTCTTCAAGTTTATATATTAAACCCTTAATATTTCCAGCGTCCATTCTTCAACGTATTTTGCACACAACTCGCAAAACTATTGCCTACAATCCCTACCATACATTCATAATTTTTTGCTTAATCTTTACTTATTTTTCGGCTTACATTCTTGTACGCAAAAGATTAGAGTATGACTTCTATTTTATCTCCTTATTGTCTAATCTCTTCCATGAAAGTTGGTAATGTGGTATACAGCCAAGACAATTCTGTAAAACAAGCCAAAGCCGAGGTGGCTGTGCCCGCAATTATCCTTTGTGAGTGCTCGCAGGTTACGCACTTCCCAAGCGAGGCCCTCACTATGCCTTTCTCTTAGTCAAGTTCGTTGTAGCTATCAGCAATCACCCTTCAACATGAATGTTATGTATGACATAAATGAGCATTGAACTCAAATGAGCTGAAGTCATCGTCGAAATCTAAATCCATAACTCTTATTTTGGGCAGTAAGAGAATTACTGGTTGAGTAGTATTGTTGAGCAGTAAAATAGGAAAAGTTGAAAACTGTGGCTGAGACTATGGCTTCAACTTGGCTGGATTCAATGTCGATTCGCGTTTCCTCGATCATTCCCCTTTGACGAGTGACTGCAGATAGCATCGCTTCACTCTAAACGCAGAGCAACGTGTATCAATAGCGCTGTCCGCAGCACGCAAGACTTTAGAAAGAGTAAATGCGAGTTCGAGCCACTTGTTGTTGAGTTTTGCCTTCACCTCGACATACTTGTAGTTATATTGCTATTATTGAACCAATACAAGCAACGATATTTGTTCCATTAACTGCATCTGATTGTCATCTCAACTAATTGAGTAAACATATGCAAGCAGAAGGTCTCTGTTCAGTTTAAAATCTTCACAAGCAGTCAAGAATCTTTTCTAGAGTCTTACGCCACACTTCCATCTTTTCTCGCTATTGCAAGTCTGCTGTTCGTACATTCGCTGATTCAATCCATCTGCGGCGCTTACGAGTCGAAAGGGTGAGGATTGAACGTCTCATTGAGAGATACGCCGTCCGAACACCGCTCAGATAAGTATCCGTTGACCAGCGGGAGCATGTCGAACCAAGCACAACAAGCTGGAAATGCTTATATGTTAGCTGCCGTGACACCGAAGACATTGAGATGGGCGACACCACTATTACAGAGCCACTCAGCGCCACTCGAGCTTTGCGAACGTTTGCGTCCCGAAGCTTAGCTGGCCACGACTCAGTCGTTACATTGCTTTCGAATAGCACTATGGACCATGACTGTTTTTTAGAATCGGGATGCATAACGTTGCATGCACACGAAAAGCGATCACATATTAGCTTAATGTCTCTTCATTATTATCCCAAAAATTTGCAGGTTATTGAACTATTTTTCCAGCATTAATGTTGCTGTTACCTTCTTAATGTCATCTTCATCGTCCTGCCATCCAACATCTGAATCGAGTACGCAGTAGCTCCCCGTTTTATTGCGCTCTCATACTTTGTTGACAGTTGATGACTAGCAATAATCAAATCAAAACAAGACTTAAAAAAAATTTTTATCAGTGATCAGCCGTTGTAAATACCATTAAACGCATTATCTAAGGATCTGGTTATTTTTACTAAGCATATTTCTCTAGACAGGTCATCTCAAGGCTTAAAAGTAATGCCGTTAATCGTTGGCTGCGTTCTTTGTTTTAATGCTGTTGGCTCAGTTAAACTGGCATAGATCTCAACTTATATTATTAAACAGTAATTCTACAGAATCAATAACAAACCTTTATTCTTTTAAGAAGCTCAGAGAACCGCAATAAAATTCGATGTAAGTAGAAGAGATGAACAACAAATAAGTCGAAGTCAATAACTGCAACCAAATGCCATGTGGTTGAGATAAGATGCGTGGGATCTTGATGACGAATTCACAGGATATCACCACTTCATCTGACACTACGGAAAGATGTCAACACCATGGCGATGCGGGAACGAGCAAAGAATATCTGGCATATTCAGTGCGATGTCCCTCATACAATCCGGTTGCAGCATGGCGTATGGTGAATGGGCGTACCGTAATATCTGAATATCAAGACATCAGAGCGAGCTTTCTGCTTGCTTAATATCAACATAAATTTATCTAGAACCGTATGTTATCGTTCATTTCGTCACTCTCAAGCCTAATTTTTCGCACACTTAGTTGATATCTTTGAGGTGGAAAAGTTTTAGTTTCATGGATATAGAATTACTATCTCTATATATCCCTACATCTGATAAATAGTGCCCTCATTTCATATTCCTCTACCTTTGCTTTTTGTTTCTGAATAAATGTACTACAACTTATTGTCTTTCTGAAGTCGACATTGTAATATGCGTCTTGAATTGGTTTAATCCTTTTTTGAAAACAGTGAATCTCAGAAAAGTAGACGACTAATTGTTCTCACCTCTTCGCGGTCGTATTTGATACGCGTAAGAGGCTGACCTCTTTCATCCCGCAACATGACGAGTGTTCCACCTTCGGGAATTTTTACTGAGAACACTTCCTGCAAAGCACGTAGTCGGATCAAGATTGTAAAGTGGAGAGCGACGGTTACAAATGAATCTCTGGTGCCACAATACAAAGTGTGGTTATGCCTGACTGTGTAAACCCGGCCTACTTCGTTGCATAGCATATACGATTTTTCCAATTTCAGGGATTTGATACATGATCAGTGTGCATTTGTTTCAAAAAGTTCAATCACACCTAATCACAGTTATAAGTGGCGAACACAGATGGGCTTTGAATCACTCACATCATTTCAATGTCATACTTTGAACTTTTCATAAGATCATACTTATAAAGTGCTCTACAAAGGAAACGACGTCGAATTATCTACATTCTGCGTACGACGGAGAGACCATCGTGGCGTTTATTTCACAGTGATTGGTTGCCGATTGTCGTTTGCTTGGCTAACGACTACTACGTCAGTATATATATATATATATATTATATATATTATATATTTATATATATATATATATATGTATATAAATATTGATTTTAGAGCGGTCTCAAAATAGTCGATTGGAAGTGTTGATATATACCACTTACATCAGTCTTGGTGGTAGTGTAACCACTGACATGGTAGAATTCCTAGTATTTCAACTTGCACTCAAGAGCAGTAATGCTTTTTTATCTACCAATCATAATTTCAGCTGGTCAAAGTTTAGAGAAGCGCGATACATTACAAGACTTTAAAAAGTCACTCGAATGGGATACAGGCTTGTATGCGCTACCTCGGCGGCCTATGCCAACGACAGTATCGTTTGCTAAATCAACATCACATCGATTGAGATAAAGCTTGTCAAGGTAGGATTGTAGGTTGATCGGAAACAGGGACCAAATCAGTTTAAAACAGAAGATGTGCAGGAAAGCAAATCACAGTGGATGAATCATTGGTTGAGGAGACGACGTTCAACGCATACGTCGAACGTTTGACTCATGAGAATAGCGTCCTGAGAAGATCAGTATAGCAATGAGAAACGTACAACGAGCGTCGTTTTCAAATCACTAAGATAGGTCGCTACCTACTTATTGATCTCAACCTATGCGTTTGTGCTCATGAGGTAAGT